>SNQJ01S0015678.1:68082-89904 GCA_010110895.2 Picea sitchensis | reverse complement strand
TGGTTTTCTCCCGATTTGGGTTTCCACGTAAAACACTGGTGTACTGTGCATGTGTGTGATTGTTTATTTATTACTGCTCATTATTGGATAATAATTCTACATTGATATAGCATTTGAAGAAAAAGGATTATAATTACGTGATTACTGATTCACCCCCCCTCTCAGTAATTCAACAGAGGTCACTTTTCAGGAGACACAACATATCACAATATATTGAGAGATGTATACTACTAGCCTACGATGTTCAAATATTCCCATGCATATTCACGAAGCTGGGATGCATGCCATAAAGATGCATGGAGAGAGTATAAAGTTGTTTTTCCAATCCATCCAAGCCTGTTATTGTTGAAGAGCCCTTCAAATAATGGGGGTTGGACATCATTGGTGAGATTAATCCCCATTCTTCCAAGAAACACATGTATATACTAACCGCTATCGATTATTTTACACGATGGATTGAAGCAATACCATTGATTAAAGTGAATGAAGAGGCAGTGATTACTTTTCTTGAACAATGCATTATCACAAGGTTTGGAGTACCTAAATCTCTAGTGTTTGATAACACAACTTATTTTTCATCTCTAAAGTTATCTAAGTTTTACTTGGAAAAGGATATTACTTTGAAGTACTCAGCCAAACATTATCCTCAAGGTAATGGCTTAGATGAATCTACAAACAAGAACCTAATCCAGATCGATAGTTGAGCACCAGAGGAATTTTTGCACCATGCTCTATCAAATTTCCTCTGGGTTGATCGTGTCACTCCTAAAGCCCTTATAGGGACTTCCCCATATTTCATTTTCTATGGGAAATGAGTTATTTTACCATCAAATATCTACCTTCCTTCCCTACAACTCACCCAACAATCTCGAGGAAGAAAATGCCCCCTCATCCAACGACGTATCAATACCTTGCTAAACCTAGAAGAAAATCATGCCAAGGATAAAAAAAAAGTTGAAACTCATCAACAGACCATTAAACATTGTTATGATAACAAATATGTTGGTGAGAAAGAATTTCAATTTGGGGACTTATTCCTCAAATGGTACAAGTCACATGAAGATAAAGGGAAGCATTTGAAATTCCAACAATTATGGCTTGGGCCCTATGTTATCAAAGAAAATATTGGTCAGGGTACTTATTGGTTACAAAATATTCAAGGGGAAGCTGACCTCCTTCCCATTAGTACTCATATTCTCAAGCACTAAATTATCTAGCCTTTGTGGCAACTCCTCCTTTGTATTTGAATAAAAGTATGATTTCCATCTTTTATTTATCACTTATCTTTAACTTTGTTTTCTGTTTTTTCCAGCATTTTCCAGCTTGTTTGATTTTCATATTTTTTTTTATTTCTTCTTTAAAAACTCGCCCTTTGGGATTCTCAAATATTTGATATCTTAGTCTTGGTTATGCCTCTAAACCGTAACACATTTGGTTCTCATATCCTAATAAATTTATAACATGGCTTCCAAACACATCCCATTTTAATCATATAGCTTTTCCATGCACTAAACCAATTCAAATCTAATAGAGGAACATAGCTCATCAATATACAAGCATAGTGCAACAAAGCAAGGAACTAAGGACCTTACCTAAGAACATATCATATATTGTGTGGACTAAAAGGAAATGGTTCAGGAGAGACGTATGTAGTATTCCAAAAGCCGTTACTCAAGGATTTATCTCATCTATAATCAAGTTAGAAAATATCACTATCACAGGTGTCATCCCTAGTGCCTTTAAAGGAGAATTGGAATCCCCCCATCCACCTCTCTCTAAACATAAGAGAATAAAATTTAATAGAAAAAGGTAAAGACTGGGGGAAAGGAATTCCAAATCACATGGGACATGCAAGTATCTTCGTCAATGCTATGGACGCTCACTGGCAGTGGAGCAAGGCTTGTGACACTTGGGTGACTCTGTCTGGGATATAGAGGCTCGCTGGCAGCAGAGCAACACCAAATAAATGCACCATAAATTTCATTTTCAACATTATAGATGTTTCATTCCATGTATACTCCATATGCCTCCCCCTAATTCATTTATTATATGAATAAGAAATCAGTAAAAGGTAATCCGGTCTTAGGTATGGTTCTAACCTTTGCTTTGTATCATCCAAACTTTGTCTCGTCAAAATATGAGCCATGTGACATATTATTTCTCTCTTGGGATGTGTATGACAACACGTCTTCCCCCCATTCCCCCCAGAATATTTGTGTGGATACCATTTTATAGATATTCAAGGCTTCGCCCAGTGTGTCACCATTTGTTGTGCCAGGCACTACAACCCTCCATTTTCCTATAATTTATGTGAAAAAATCCTCTCAAGAAAATGGGACCCCTATTATTTTTAGACTTTGATAAGATCCCCTATTGGTTTCTTCATATTGATAAAAAAACTCATTTCTCAAGCCTCACCTTTCCTACGTCCACATCCCTCAAATCGAAAGCACTTGAAATTTTTCAAAATTGTGCCTTTTTAAATTTTTGGCAAAGTTAATTGAAACTCCTCCAGTGTACATCGGAGGAGTTACCTTCAACTCCTCCAATGTACATCATAGGAGTTCCTCCCAAATCCACCAATAAGCTTTAGAAAGTTCCCACTTTTCCCTCCTAGTAGTCTTTCATCACCCAATGTGTTTGCAACTCCTCTAATGAAATCAGAGGAGTTGTCTACATCCTCTCCGATTGACTCTTAAAATTTTCATGCTAATTATTTCAATGCACATTGAAGGACTTCCCACAAATTCCTCTAATGTGTATTGGAGAACTTGAATTTAGGCTCTCTCATCATTCCACCAACCACATTTAATGCTTAGACTCACATATTTCCTATATAAATGTGCTTGACCTCCCGATTAATAGTGTCGCATCAATTGTCAAAAGGAGAAGGATAATATGGAAAGAAAAAAAGAACATCAAGCCCTAACCTACTCACACTCATATAATCATGACCTTTTGCGCATCTGTACGTTACAGTTAAGCCCTTGTTTCCCCTTTGTTTTCTTCTTTCTAGGGCTAGGTTTCTTTTTATGTTAAGGTTAATTTCATTTGTTTATTTTTTCCCTAAAATATTCCCCAAGTCTATCATGATAATCCTATTCATTTGTGCCTCCACTATGACCCTCATCCTTGTATAGCACTATTCCATCATCAAATATTTGGTATTATCTCGGGCCTGTGAAAGCTGAACCTATGGCTTCCACCCCTGGCCTTAACCCAAACTTCATAACTCTGGTGTCTTGCAACATAGCGTCAACGAATTTCACCTTGATTAAAAGGAAACCTGTGGGATCGATTTTCCCAAAATTATGTCTTTAAGTTCAAACTCAGATGAGACTTAGCACAAACTCATCGACAAACTTAGCCTTAACGTCCTTGATCATTTTTGGATAATTCAACCTAAAACTTGTGGATTTACACAAAGAACCTGGATCTCCAAATTTTTCTCCATACGCTCGGCTCCTGCAAACTTCTTCCCTCACTAGTCTTCGTTGACTTTGACTCATTTCCTTAGATCTGTCAAATTGTATTCATAGAAGTGATCTTAAATTGAATCTTCTATGCATTTTAATGAGGATCTCATGATGACATGCACATGCAATTGTCCTGCAACTTGTTAAATTATGTTTACAACTACTTTAACATGCAACTTGTTAACTTGTGTTTATAGCTCCTTTACCTTGACATGCAACTTGTTAACTTTTGTTCAATGGTTGACATCAATGACAAGAAATATTTCGACAATTGTTCTTTCAACAGTTAATCTTTCAACATGTTTTAACTCTTCAAAAACTATTCAAACTACAATCTAAGTTTAGGAGGCCTGCTAATCCAAAAACCAATAGTTCAACCATGATGTATTTTCTAGTCAATATAATAACTTCTGAAAAACCCAAGTACGTCAACCTAGGAAGTTGTTGTTCAGAGATATTTGAGATATATCGATATTTTTTTATTGGAATTACAATGATATGAAGAATTATGACACCTAGATAATCCAACATATGATTCCCATTAAAGAATATGTCAAGTGATTCCAGAAAAATCTCAGAAAGATACATCCAACTCTTGAACCTCTTATCTAGAAGGAATTGAAGAAACTGCTAGATGCCCGAATCATTTTCATAGTTCGACATTCAACTTGGGTATCTAACATGGTTCTCGTTAGGAATAAGTTGGGAGAAATCAGAATATGTATAGATTTCAAGAACCTGATCCGAGCTTCCAACAAAAATAACTACCATATTCCCCCCATGGAACATATCTTGCAACTTGTATTCGACTCCGAGTTGTTTTCTTTATTAGACGAGTTTTTAGGATACAACTAGGTTCTTGTAGCATAACTAGACCAATTGAAAACAACATTCAATACTAAGTGGGGGATGCATGCATATAGAACAATTCCCTTTGGTTTAATTAATGCATGCGCTACATTTCAAAGGGAAATGGATATTGGTTTCAAAGGGTTAATCGGTAAAAGCGTAGTGTTTTATCTCGATGATTTCATTATTTATTCAAAGAAGAGGGAATATCACCCAATACATTTGAAATAAATATTTGAACGATGTAGAAAATATGGGATGTCATTGAATCCCAAAAATATTTTTTTCGTTGTTTCAGAAGGAATACTACTGGGGCATGTGATTTCCAAAGATGGAATTTCGGTGGACCCGAAAAAAGGACAAAATCCATCCTGCAAATCCCTCCACCACATAGTGAGAAATCAATGTAATCATTTTTTCGTAAAATTAAACTTCGTGAGGAGATTCCTTCCATACTTCACCTAAATTGCTAAACCATTTCGAATAATGATTAAGAAAGATGTTTAGTTTAAATGGACATTAGTGGAGAAGGAATCATTTGAGAATATTAAATCCTCCATAGTTGTTGCCCCATCTCTATGAAGTCCAGATTTCACCAAATATTTCTTACTGTACACCTTTGCGTCTGATCATTCCCTTGCAACATCGCTCACACAAAAGGATGAACAAGTAAACAAGCATCTCGTCGCATTCATGAGAACTATACTATAAGGTGTTGAAAGGAACTATCCATCAGTGGAAAAGCAAGATTTTGTTGTCCATAAAGTGATCAAATAGTTCAGACCTTACATTCAAAGGAATCACACGAAATTCATCGTCCCTCACTAAGAGGTTAGATCTCTTTTCATCCAAAGAGAGATGGGAGAGAGACGAGGTAATTGGATGATGGCCTTACAAGAATATGACCTAGAGTTTAAACCAACCAACATCGTTAAAGGTCAAGGCCTTTACAAATTGGTGACACATGATAACAATGATGAAGATCAAGTAGAAGATGGATGGAAAGAGGAACCGATGATGTATACACAATAGTTCCCTTACATTCTAGTTGTTGAAGGATCATATTACAATGATCTCAAGTACTACCTTCAACATGACACAACTCCATATCACCTCAATGCTAAGAAAAAGAGAGCAATCAGATTGAAATATCTACAATATCAATTGGTACATGGCATATTGTTTCTAAAGAACTATGATGGAGTACTACTCTGGTGCCTTGAAAACAAATATGTTGATAAAGTCCTTAAGGACATGCACGACGGACCAAAAAGAGGTCACGTTTAAGGAGACACAACATATCACAAGATTTTGAGAGATGGATACTACTATCCTACAATGTTAAAATATGCCCATGCATATTCACGAAGCTGGGATGCATGCCAGAAAGTTGCATGAAGAGAGTATAAAGTTGTTATTCCAATCCAACTTCTTGTTGTTGAAGAGCCCTTCAAATAAATGGGGGTTGGAAATAATTGGTGAGATTAATCCCCATTCTTCCAAGAAACACAGGTATATCCTAACCAATACCGATTATTTTACATGATGGATTGAAGCAATATCGTTGATCAAAGTGAATCAAGAGGTAGTGATTACTTTTCTTCAACAATAGATTATCGTGAGGTTTGGAGTATCTAACTCTCTAGTGTTTTATAACACAACTTATTTTTCATCTATGAAGTTATCTAAGTTTTCCTTGAAAAAGGATATTACTTTGAAGTACTCAGCCAAATATTATCCTCAAGGTAATGGCTTAGATGAATCTACAAACAAGAACCTAATATGGATATTCAAATGAACCATAGTTGAGCACCAGAGGAATTTTTGCACCATGCTCTATCAGATTCCATCTGGGTTGGCCGTGTCACTCCTAAAGCCTCTATAGGGACTTCCCCATGTTTCCTTTTCTATGGGAAAGAAGTTCTTTTACCATCAAATATCTACCTTCCTTCCCTACAACTCACCCAACAGTCTCGAGGAAGATAATGTCCCCTCATCCAATGATGTATCAATACCTTGCTAAACCTAGAAGAAAATCATGCCAAGGATAAAAACAAATTTGAAACTCATCAACAGACCATTAAACATTGGTATGATAAGAAATATGTTGGTGAGAAAGAATTTCAATTTGGGGATTTATTCCTGAAATGGGACAAGTCACATGAAGATAAAGGGAAGCATTTGAAATTCCAACAATTATGTCTTGGGCCCTATGTTATCAAAGAAAATATTGGTCAGGGTACTTATTGGTTACAAAATATTCAAGGGGAAGCTGACCTCCTCCCCATTAGTGCTCATATTCTCAAGCACTACATTATCTAGCCTTTGTGGAAACTCCTCCTTTGTATTTGAATAAAAGTATGATTTCCATCTTTTATTTCTCACTTAGCTTTAACTTTGTTTTCTGTTTTTTCCATCATTTTCCAACTTGTTTGATTTTCATATTTTTTTTCTTTCTTCTTTAAAAACTTCCCCTTTGGGATTCTCAAATATTTGATAGCTTAGTCATGGTTATGCCTCTAAACCATAACACATTTGGTTCTCATAGACTAATAAATTTATAATATGGCTTCCAGACACATCCCATTTTAATCATATAGCTTTTCCATGCACTACCCCAATTCAAATCTAATAGAGGAACATAGCTCATCAATATACAAGCATAGTGAAATGAAGAAAGGAACTAATGACCTTACCTAAGAACATATCATATATTGTGTGGACTAAAATGAAATGGTTTGGGAGAGACGTACGTAGTATTCCAAATACCATTACTCAGGGATTTCTCTCATCTATAATCAAGTTAGAAAATATCACTAGCACAGGTGTCATCCCTAGTGCCTTTAAAGGAGAACTAGAATCCCCCCATCCACCTCTTTCTAAACATAAGAGAATAAAATTTAATAAAAAAGGTAAAGGCTATGGTAAAGGAATTCCATATCACATGGGGCATGCAATTATATTCGTCGAGGCTATGGACGCTCACTGGTAGTGGAGCAAGGCTTGTGACACTGGGGTGACTCTATCGGGTCTATAGACGCTTGTTGGAAGCATAGAAACACCAGATAAAGGCACAATAACTTGCATTTTCAACATTATAGATGTTTCCTTCCATGTAATATTCCATATTCCTCCCCCTAATTCATTTATTATATGAATAAGAAATCAGCAAAAGGTAATTCAGTCTTAGGTATGGTTCTAACCTCTCCTTTGTATAATCCAAACTTTGTCTCGTCAAAATATGAGCCATGGGAAATTTTATTTATCTTTTGGGATGTGTATGACAACGCGTCTTCCCCCCAGAATATTTGTGTGGATACCATTTTACAGATATTCAAGGCTTTGCCTAGTGTGTTTCCATTTGTTGCGCCAGGCACTACAACCCTCCACTTTCCTGTAATTTATGTGCAAAAATACTCTCAAGAAAATGGGGCCCCTTGTATTTTTAGACTTTGATAAGATCCCCTATTGGTTTCTTCATATTGCTAAAAAAACGCATTCCTCAATCCTCACCTTCCCTAAGTCCACATCCCTCAAATCAAAAGCACTTGAAATTTTTCAAAATTGTGCCTTTTTAAATTTTTGGCAAAGTTAATTGAAACTCCTCCAATGTACATCGGAGGAGTTGCCTTCAACTCCTCCAATGTACATCAGAAGAGTTCCTCCCAAATCCACCGATAAGATTTAGAAAGTTCCCACTTTTCCCTCCTCTTAGTCTTTCACCAACCAATTTGTTTGCAACTCCTCTAATGAAATCAAAGTAGTTGTCTCCATCCTCTCCGATTGACTCCAAAATTTTTCATGCTAAGTATTTCAATGCACATCGAAGGAATTCCCACAAATTCCTCCGATGTATATTGGAGGACTTGAATTTATCCTCTGATCATTCCACCAACCGCATTTAATGCTTAGACTCACACATTTCCTATATAAAGGTGCTTGACCTCCCAATTAATAGTGTCACATCGATTTTTGAAAGGAGAAGGATAATCTAGAAATAAAAAAATCACATCGAGCCCTAACCTACACACCCTCATCTAATCATGACCTTCCACGCATTTTTACGTCACAGTTAAGCCCTCGTTTTCCCTTTGTTTTCTTCTTCCTAGGGCTAGGGTTGTTTTTATGTTAAGGTTAATTTCCTTTGTTTATTTTTCCCTAAAATCTTCCCCAAGCCTATCACAATAATCCTATTCATTTTTACCTTTGCTATGACCCTCCTCCTTGTATAACACTATTCCATCATCAAATATTTGGTATTATCTCGGGCCTGTCCAAACTGAACCTATGGCTTCCACCCCTGGCCTTAACCCAAACTTCATAGCTCTGGTGCCTTGCAACAGAGCATCAACGACTTCCACTTTTATTAAAAGGAAACCCGTGGGATTGATTTTCACAAAATTAAGCCTTTAAGTTCAAACTGAGATGAGACTTAGTGAAAAAGCATCGACAAACTTAGCCTTAACCTCCTCGGTCATTTTTGTATAATTCAACCTCAACCTCATTGATTCTCTCCAACTTGTCACTTTTCAAATCTCTTGACATCAACCTTACCGATAGTCTTCGTATCTCTTTCCATTAACTTGGTTGATATCCATCAGAGCATTTTCCATTAACTTATCTGATTTTCATCGGAGAAGTTTAAATAAACTCACCCAATTTTGGAATTCTAAACATTTTTAACCTCTTTTCTCCTCTGATTTCCACCATATCATCGACCATGTCATCTATAACTTTATCATATTCAAATGATGACCTCCCTCCAAGAGGTAGCTCAAACAAGTCCTCTGGTATTTCAATATTCTTAGTTAGACTAATTTTGCATCGACTGTGATTTTAATCTTCGCACTAATCCCACCTTTGGAAGTGATCGACAAACCCAAGAAAGGCATTTATCACTCATTCCTCTGGAAGTGATCGACAAACCCAAGTTGAACCCGATATAGTTGGAGCCACATATGATGACACCTTCAAACTCTTGGAAAAGGAGAGAGAAACACTCAAGTCAGGTGATGTTTATTGCATGTTCAAGAAGTCAAGCTTCCCCACTGAAGCCAAAGACCAAAATGAGTTGAATATATTCAAAAAAAATCATAGATATGGGATATTCAAATTCACAACCCGCGTTTTTGTCTTCCCTTGTGTCAATTCCATCAGTTGGAACATAAAACATTTTGATATGGTAAATAGGTGCATTCACAATGCCAAAGGGGAAGCCATAACAACATTTCAACCTGAGGACCAGGAAAAATGTTATCACCTAGACAAAGGAGTGAGAAAGATATATAAAACGCTTCTTGATTCATTTAAACAAATAACTAAAGAACAATGCCCCATGTGGTACAAACCTGATAATAATTTCAAGCACATGCCCAAGGGAGGTTACCCGATGTTGACGATTAAATTCACAGCGAAATTTGACCCGCAAAGTATTGCTAAAGCCTATCATTATAAAAGCTAAATAATACTAGTAGGTGGGACCCCCTTGTACTATTGAATATCAGGTCTTGAGTTATTCGATACTATTCGACACTACTTTCGTGGCTGATGATATCTTGTTTTATTGGATAATGGATCAGGTATTTTATATAGGGTTCCCACGTTGTTCCAAGATCAAGTTATACTGAAATTGTTCAGGGTATCGTGATTGACTATCCTTGGATCTAGGACTTGTGAAACCTGCAACAAACACATCTTAGTAGTAACAAATGTAAAAGAAACTAAAACAGGAAATTGTTCTATGCTAACATACTATACTATATGCATTGAAAAGGATTGTGGCAATTCCTAGCTAACATAAGATAGACATGCGAGTTATTAAGGGTGTATATGATATAATTGGTATACATTTCTACATTATAGAGATGGTAATATGTGATACGGGTGGAGCTCTTGGAAATTAATGGTTATTTGGATGATTTGTTGGGTTAGTAGTTGGTGCATGCTAAGAATTGAACGAAATTGAGGTAGGTAAGTGATGTGCATTTATTGCACATCACCTCTAAACTTACCGTTGGGCGCCACCATGGTCAGATTATCGTCCAAACACCATTGCTGTGGTTATGCTCCATTTTCTCAGCAGGGAGGAACTGCTCAGCTGACTCACGTTTTAAAACATGCGATTACAGGTATGTATTTTTTTTTGCACTTCATGAATCTACTCTGGTTATGAAATGGATTTTGGCTCAAGTGTATTAGCTATGTTCTCCTTAAGTATTGCGACTGTGTAATGGTTATTGTGAATGAAACGTTGATGATTCTCTTGAAATGAGGTTGAATTCATAACATTACTAGTTATCTAGGGTGTTAGCAGTCACAAGAGGTCTCTGTTATCCTTGCTGGTCACTTGGAAGATCCTTGATTGTCTTAGTGAGCTATCTTCTCATTTTCAAATTGTTGTATTTAGTTTGTGGATTTTGTTTTGGGGTTTTATGAGTGAAGTGTTAGTATCATCACACATTTTATATATGGGCGGTTGATTGATTTCACCACTAGTGATCATGAAGTGGGTTTCTCTTGTTCTTAATCAGCCCCGTCTTTATCATTGTGTGGTGGTTGTTTAATTGAAAGGCGCGAGGGTTATACCCTGTGTGCATTAAAATACATTCGCCACACTAAGATTTTCATTGTTCTCCCTATGATGGCTACCGAGAAAACCCTTACCCCCCTAGTCTGAAGTCCGTAGAAGAGATTGTCGTGCTTGTCAAACAAATGTATGGGCAATTACTAGGGAATACAAATTCGCCCAGTTGGTTGTATGGAAGTCATGTTGCTTGTAAATTTTGTTACTGCATATGTGATAATAAGAATAAACCCTTCGTTGCAATTTGTACTTCAAGGGTATAGTCATCCTCCTTATGTTAATAGCTCATTTTGTTTTAGAAGGGCCTCTGCCCCGATTCAATGGGATGTGTGGGTATACATAGCTCCCACAGCTTGTTCAGTTTATTGGTTTTCTACCACAATGGCAAATTGTTGGTTGATACACATTCACTAGTATTTGAACTTATGATGAGTTGGATGATGGCCGACATTGGTTACAAATGTGTGTGTTGTTCACACATGTGGTGTTCTGTGTATGGTGTTTTTCAAGTGAAAAATTGGGCATGGTAACTATGGTTTTCTTGGGGCCAAATGACTACTAAATCAGATAACTATAGAAAGGATATCCCCTGCATCCTTGTGTTTGTTGGTTGTATCAAGAAATCTTATAGATTAGAATGATATGTGGAGTTATTATCATGGTTGTATGTTTGCTATGTCAAGTAAAAGTGTTGCATCATGGAGTTTTGTTAGCTGTGCACTGTGCTAGTATGGATAGTTGATTTTCACACTCAGGGACACCCACACAAGTTTAAGCATGTTTAATTATTGCAATCGATCACTGGATAAGGTAGGCATGTTGTTGATGACAGCTGTGATGGATAGGAGGCCCAACTTTTAAGTCACCTTGAGTTGTTTTGTTTTACAATAGCATAACTATATTGCCTGGTTAAAGTACTCCTGCATAAATTGGGTCAAAATGGTGGTTGTTGGTTGTATGATTAAGTGTCATTTTCAGGCACAATAATCCGGTCTTGATTATTTTGTCACTACATATATACGTGAATGAATAACATTGCAATTTGATGGGCTTGATTGCAGAAATAGTGACTTCATTATTATTCTAGAAACATGATTTTTGAACATGGTTGTGGATTGAATAAATGTATGGCAGTGGTTGATGTTGTTGGTTACAGATTGGAAATGATTATTGTTCATCAATTGTTATGAAATGTAGAGTGTGTAAATAAAGGGGACATAACCTCTCACAAATTATATGGAATACATATTGTTTTGTAATGGTACTGTGTTGGGTATTGGATTAATGAACAATGAACTAGTTAAATACACAAGAATTATTACTCGGACATATGGTTGTTGGTTGATGCACCTATTCTTACTGCAAAATGTTTTATGGATCGCTTGATTAATTTCATGAACAATAATCGTTACCCTCCCCCCTCATTATCTCACTTTCCGCTAATTACAAACCCTTCACATATCCCATATTCATTTTTTCACTCCCTGTTCTGATATTGATTACAACCAAGAGAATTTCTGTGTTAAAATGGATGAAAATAACCGTGTCTTGGGTGAATTGCAGGGAATTTTTTTTTAATTTCTTTACAGTTGATGGTTGTGGTCATCGAGAAGCGACCATTTCTTTTCCCTTTCATTACATCATATTTTTGCACAATAAAAATCCCTCGCATATCCTAGGACCTTGTTTCACCCCCCTGCTCGTTGATTAACAGTAAAACAATTTGTATGGATTGGATTGCATGAGTCTGATATATTCTGAGCCAAAATCCATTTTGTATTTTAAAAGAGTTGTCATGCATGGTTAAATAAAAGATCATTTTGCTAATCAATCATGCATACATGGATGCGACATTCAAATAAAAGGCTAAAAACAGAGGCTTGTCATGCCTCTATCAAAAGGAAGGACTAAAGGATAATAGCATCAGCAAGGGAAAATATGATTTTGAATTTTATTCTACCTATCATCTTATGACAGTTGACTTCGAGGATCTTTGGACAGCATGTTTATTTTGAATATATGATCATTATTTTTGAAATAACTTCAAATTACATGAGCTTTAGTTTCTAAAAGTGAATATGTCAAGGGGAGACACAAGGAGGTGTGTTTTCTTAACTAATGGTTATGTTATAATTGTTATGATTGTCATGAACTAAAGGGAGTTACAAGGGGTCCCACCTACTAGTTATTATTTATTTATGACCCTATTATGATTATTGCTTTTCCCCCTTAACTAAAGTTAGTTGAGACTTTAGTTAGCTTAACTAATGAGCTGGTTCAACTACTTCAACCAATTATAATTTGTTAAAAGCAAAAGAAAGAGGATGAACAAAAGAGGGATAGAAGCAGAAGCATGATAAGGTTTTCTCTTTGAGTTTATGTTGAGATAGTTCAGTTTTCATTCATTTATATATTCATCACAACCTAATTCTCTTTTGTGATAGCAAGGTCTTATTGTAGACAACAATATTCAGGGTTGAATCAAATCATTCAGACACTTGTTTTTCAGAGGTGTTGATCTATCTTTGATAGTCCGTGTAGACTTGTCTGTTTATGAATTAATTTTCATGACTGATAAAGGCTATTGTGGAAATTTGAGTGGGCAACAATCTGTGGAAATATGATCCATATTTTAGAGTTCATTTTTGGTTTTCTATCAGAGGTCCTTTTGTATGTTTCATCGGGGATGTCTAAGTTTGACTTTGGTCCAAGATTTTTGTATGAGATTTTGTAAATAAAATGACTCTTTGATGAATTGGAATGAAATAAAGGATTTCTTTATGTCTCAACTGTCTTGATTATCACCTTGGTGTCTTTAATTCTATTCTTACATTTATTTCAGAAACTGTTATGTTCAAAAAATCTAAAAAAAAATGAATTTCCAGCAAGCTTTTTTGTTGATAAAATACTAGCCTAAGCACTCGTAATTAATACTTGTGAGTTAGGACATTATTTTTGTTGGCTATAAACATAGGGTGATATTCCCATCTACTTTTTGTTAGCCAAGTAAAGTCTGAAAATGCTTGAGTAAGATCAATTCATATCTTTTCCTCAACATTTATTTGGCGACCATACTTGGGAGATCTTCGATATCTCTCTGGTGAATTTTTATACTCGATTTTAATCGATACATCTTCCTTTTTTTGATTCTTATTCTTTGATTGTTTTTCTATTAATGAATGTTCCGGTTGCAAGGCACCCCAATCTTGATCCTGATCTCCAAGACTAGAACAACATTGCTTCGAACCTATTTTATACTATGTTAGACACTGCTAGAACCCGTGCCGAGCTTCACCATTCTTGGGCAGAAATTAGACAATATATTAGTGCTCAAGAACAATTGGAGGTTAGACGTAGGCAGCCTAGAAATCAACAATAACCTTTGTTTCTTTAGTTTTTCATGTCCTTCAATTCCCGCGCTTATAGAAGGAGAAGAGGCTTGTCTCCTGAAATCAATTCTATTGCTGAAATAGGAAGGAGAAACATTGTGTTATCTGCCCAACAAAGTACACTAAGGAGAACTGTATTTGATTCATCCATCTCGTCTTTCTTTCCCTCGTCTATCATCCAAAAGATGGCATCTAGTGGTGGATCTGGTGGCACTGGAAGTGCTCCATCTTCCCAATCCTCATCATCATCAGTGATTGGTAGCTTGTACAACCACCATATCCCTGTCCAATCTACTACAAATCCCACCAGAGTCATTAAAAAGTATGGGCTTTTTCATTTCAAAGAATATGCCACAACCACACCATGGAATGTGTCCTCTCCTCTTAACCTAGCACCTGCTACTCACTCACTTCCAAAGTTTAAGGGGCATTTGCCTAAGTTTTCAAGAAATAACACTATTATTACCAATGAACACCTAGTGGCATTTTCTAATGCTTGTCATAACATAGGGGCTAACGATAATGACACTGGAATGCACTTGTTTGTCAACTCCTTAGAAGGAAAGGTTGCGACTGATTTCTTTGACCTTCCTCCTAAGATATTATCTACTTGGGAGTAGTTAATATATTGGTTCTGATCCACTTATGGGCAATTCAAAAGCCCCATCGAAAAGTTAATGGAATACAATAATGTCACTTATAAATATGGTGAGACCATCAGGTCTTTCAACTTGCATTTCTTCAAGTTGTATAATCAAATCCGCTTATCCACCCTCAGAACCAAGCCACTTTCATGCATTACTACAATGCATTGCCTTCTCCTTACCACCACAGGCTTGAGGAAAAAGCTATTGATAATCTTGGTTCCGCTCTACATACATGTTCAGAGTATGAAGAACAACTTGAAAGAACTAGTCTTCCCTAGGGAGAATCAATTAGACAGACAGACATGTCCGCACTCTTGCAGCTAGTTCAAGATATGAACAATCGTATGATAGATTTTGAATGGAAGGGTATTGTCTCCTCTCTCACTCCTGGAGCTTCATCCTCTTCTGCACCCCTTTTTAGAAATCCAGTTGAAAGCAATTTTTAGCCTAAGGCTATCTCACCTCAGAGTTGGTGTAACCTTTGTGAGGAGCACCATGAAGAAACCACATGTGAGGTGAAGAAGAATTCCAGGGATAATATCTTTGGTAAAAGACCATAAGCTACTATTGTTGTTCTATGATTTGCAGAGCCAGAGGATGTCATGGTTATCAACACTAGAAACACAGCCTATGCTCCCAAGGGAAAATTTGATCTCCTCGTAGTTCTCCTAGCCCGAGCTCATCTTCAACCGTTGTTGCGCCCCAGGTTCCAAAAATTCCTGAGATTCAAAGAATCACTCCTCCCCCCTCTTCCAAATACAATATATTGAATCAATTGGCCAACATCAAAGTAGATGTGACCCTCCTAGACATGGTTGTTGTCCCTTAACAACAGATGCATTTGAAACAATTCATGGAAGGAAAGGCTTTCGTTGTGGCCAATCTCTCTAAAGAGGTAAGTGAAGAGGATTATTCTGTAAATAAAGTAGGTGTACATAACTTTAGATACCCTGTAAAAAAAAACCCTTTTTATATTTATGTAAAGATCATGGACAAGATTTCCCATTATTTCCCCATTGATGGTGGTTCAGGCCCAAGTGTCATGTAGAAGATTATTATGGAAGAGCTAGGCTTGTCTTGTACAAACAAAAATGGCAGAAGCATGCTCTCTTATAATAATATACAACAAAAGACCATAGGTGAGGTTAAAGATGTGACCTTAGTTTTGTGTGCTCACCCTGAAATAAGAACGACCCTCAACATTCAGGTAATTGATATTCTTGTAAGCAATTACTCAATTATTTTGGGAAGAGATTGGAAAGCCTTAATAGGTGGATACCTCTCACTCGATGGAACACATTTATCCATCCCTCGTAACAAAAAAAACATCATAGTTCTTAGAGAAGGAAGGATATCCCCTTATATCGAGAGTGTCCCACAACCTAATGTAAACTGTCTCGAAGAGGACCTAGGAGTATAATCCATCTTTGTTGAGGAGGATATTATTCCTTTGGAACAAATCAATTTAGATGATGGTATATGGCACATGCACTTCGATGGTTCATGCTCTAGTGAGGGTAATGGAGCTGGTATTGTCTTAATTTCTCATGTAGGAAAGATCCATAACTTTTCTTATAGGTTGGAGTTTTCTTGCACAAACAATGTCACGGAATTTGAAGCCCTGTTATTAGGCATTGAAAACGCATATAATCTTGGTTGTGGTCACCTTTCCATTTTTGGGGATTCTAAACTTGTTGTTAACCTTGTACGTAAGATTTATTTCCCTAGAAACAAGTTGATGAAACGATACACCCAAATTGTCTGGGCTCTTATCTCAAACCTATTGTCTTTCAATATCACTCACGTGAAGAGGGAACTAAACTCAATGGCTGATCGTTTAGTTGTTTTTGCAGCTTCTCCTACTTGACAACTTCTACCACACAGACCTGATTGTACCTTTCAATCCCTATATCGTCCACATATTCTCGACAACGTAGAATCTTGGCAGGTCTTCCCTAATGACGAGAGAATTTGTGTTTTTATCCAAAATGAACCTTTTAAGCCTAAGGAAATTATATCCATGGAATATAAAAGGATTCCTAAAGGCTTGAATCCTCTAGAGAGTTCATCTTCTTTGAGTGATGTAGGCAACATGGAGAAACAAAAAGAATAAGAGTCGAAAAGGAAGGTGGGTGAAACCATATCCTTGAACATTGGGACACCCGAGACTCCGAAGAACATAAAAATAGGTGCCAAATGTTCATATGAAGAGAAGCAAAAGTTTTCCAAGTTACTCGGTGAATTTCAGGATGTTTTTGCTTGGCCTTATGAGGATCTTCATGGTTTTGATCCTGGCCTTATACATCACGCTATCCCCATTCAGGAAGGTGTAAAACTAGTTAGGCAAAAACAAATACCTATCAATCCTGTGCTAGAAGAAACCATTCAAAAGGAGTTGAAAAACATTTTGAAGGCTGGAATTATATTCCCAGTCAAGTATTCTGAATGGGTCTCAAATCTTGTCTCTGTTCAGAAAACAACCAGTCAGATTAGATTGTGCGTCTATTTTCACGCATTAAATCAAGCTAGTAGAAAGGACCACTTCACTCTTCCCAACATGGAAATGATTTTGTAGTAGGTTGCAGGGTCACA
The DNA here is from genome assembly GCA_010110895.2 of Picea sitchensis. Lineage (NCBI taxonomy): Eukaryota > Viridiplantae > Streptophyta > Pinopsida > Pinales > Pinaceae > Picea > Picea sitchensis. Next base: position 72,368 of record SNQJ01S0015678.1, on the reverse strand, counting down.
AATGATGTCCTTACTTGACGGGTTTTCGGGTTATAATCAAATCAAGGTACCTTTGCTTATGAATGTATGTCGTTTGGTTTATCTAATGCATGTTACACCTTTCAAAGAGATATGCAATTAGCTTTTGATGATTTGATCGATAAGATTATTTAGATCTACCTTGATGACTTAACAATTTACTCTAAAATCCAATCAGATCATTTTGGCCATTTGAGAAAATTTCTCATGTGGTGTAGGAAATTTGGAATTTCCCTAATCCCTTCTGAGTCCATTTTTGGTGTTACAGAGGGAAATCTCCTCAAACACATTGTCTCTGATTCAAGAATAATTATCAATCCTGAAATAATCATTGTTATCCTTAACATTCCTACGCCTACTTCCAAGAAAGAAGTTCAAGCCTTTATGGGAGTTATTAACTTCGTCCATAGGTTTGTTCTAGATTTCGCAGTGATGGTCAAGCCAATCCATAATCTGCTTAAGCAGGACCATTCTTTTTCCTGGACTAACGATGTTGGAAATGATTTGAAGGGATTAAGAAGGCAATCAGCTACGCATCGATTTTGGCAAAGCCATATTTTGAGAAGGAATTCATGATTTATACTAATTCTACTAAGGAGGTAGTTTATGTTGTCCTTATGTAAGACGATGGTCAAGGAAATGAAAAACATGTGGCTTACACAAGTCAAAGTTTATCTGATGATGAATTTAAATACTCTTTTATTGAGAAACACTCTTTCTCTCTTGTTAAGGTCATTGAAAAGATTTGCCACTACATCTTAGGTAAGAATACGTTGGTAAAAGTCCCTTTACCTGTTGTTAAATTTTTTCTCTCATAGGCTTACCTTTCAGGAAAAATTGCACATTGGCTTGCCAATATCCAGGAGCATGATTTGAATATTGTGACTTCTACCATTATCAAGGGACGTGACCTAGCCCTTCACTTAGCTCAGCATGCTGAGAACGGTGAAGAAATTGAGGAAGAAGATAGTTCCCTTTCATCCCTCTTTTACATTGATGATTAGACCCTCCCTATGTCTGAACATCCTTGGTACAAAAATTTGGTTTATTACTTACAGAACCAAATATGTCCAGACAACTTAGAAACTCAACAAAGGAGAATAATTCATCTTGAATCTGCAAGATATGTCATTATAGGAGACCTGTTATTTCAAATATTTGTTGATGGTGTGTTACTTCACTGTGTAAACAATGAAGACGCACAAAAATTGTTGCAGGAAGCCCACAGCTCTTCAAACTCTGTCATTCATGTAGGAGGTCATTTTTCTGCAAAACCCACTGTTTTAGATATTATTAGGAAGGGATATTATTGGCCTTCGATCTTTCGCGAATCTTGTTTTTTTTCGAGGACCTACAACAAATGCCAAAAAATTGTTGGGAAATAACACCTTTTAGCCATGCCACTACAACCTGTCCTGCCACATTTTCCATTTTCAAAGTGGGGATTGGATTTTATTGATCTTATTAACCCTCCTTCTTCAGTTAGGAAGGTTTTTATATTGACAACCACAGACTATTTTACAAAATGGGTTGAGGTTGTCTGTTGGTTTTGTTATCTCCCAAAATGAATCAGTCACTATGGTTTCATTTTGTGGTTGATAGCATGGTTATTGGTAGTTTTCTCCATTGTGTTTTAAGTTCTTCTAGTGGAAAAACTTAGGTTTTTAATTCATATTTTAAAAATAAGACGATACATAAAGGTCTTTTCTTTAAAATTTCATGAAAATACTTTCAACAGCTAACGCGTGTTTCAAAGTTGATGATTAGCTGGTGAAAGCGGTGATTTTCAATAGTTAAGGAGCATTTCCCCACGGACTGTTAACTGGTAAAAGTGTGGAACACGTGTGTTTTCTCCACGTTTTCAAAAATCAAAAGATCACATGCTCAACACACGTCATGTAATCATTATAAGGCGCTGGTGAAAGCGGATAATGATGAAGATTCAGTTTTGCACGTCTAAATCGGATTTCAAAGCGGATCGTGTTCATAAATGCATGCTTCACGAGATAATGGAACTGGAAATGGCGAATTCAAATCCATCATCATGGGTAAAGGAGCGGTACTACTTGGCTGGTGACATCAAATCGATGCCTCATATCCCCAACACACATCATCCACAGGCATATGATATGTTTTCATTTTTGAAAGACAACGTCGAGAGTTTTCACCAGTGCCAAACCTCGGCTCAAACAACAGATTACAGTGTTTTTGTGTGCAAGATTGTCTAGGTTTTGAATTGCATATGGAAAGGAGACGAAGTGGTTCGTTATTAAGGAAATAATTAGATAGTCTGTCCTTTCTACAAGCGCATCCAGAGGTGCAAAAACACTTCTGAGACGCAAGTTGCATGGGATATGTTGAGAAGTTACAAAACGACTGTCACCAAACAATAGCTGAAGTATTTGCTAAATCATACGATGGAAATAAAGCCTATGTCAGGTATTTAGAAATCATAGTTGATGATGCTGCCATTGCTACAACGACCAACTTACCTAGATTAGGCCAGAGTTGGTTCAAAACAACAACAACCAAGAACCTCAATTTCAGAGCATATCTTAAGGAAGAATTCAGAAATGATGCATGGAAGAAAAGCATGCCAGTTTCTCATTTGGAGGATGAGTGGAAGGACTTTTTCAAGGTCATCCAACTCTACATAACCTCAGAAGGCAGTTATGACAAGCTGATGCTATACCATTTCAAGCTCTTAGACCATTTTACAGGGAAAACTCTCCTAAATTTACCTTTCTTCTTGCACAGAAGCTTAACTAAAGTCTGTAAAAAGATTAGAGATGAACCTCTAAGTATGAAAAACACTCTTTGTCATTTTGGCCTAATCAAATTGATAATCTTGGAGGAGCTAAGACAAAGAGGAAGGACTTGGCAACATTTTTTTTTTGGGAAGGCTTCAAAACCCAAACTCAACCCATGAATGAGCAGAAGAAGGCTGGAAAAAGGCAATTAACTCCTCAAAGCAGCTCGAGGAAGAGGAGAACTCTTCCAGGACCATCAAAAGATAGGATTTCTGGTATAAAGTCTCACAGGTCAAAGAAAAAGTTAGATTTTGAAACTACTACAGAGCAGCCTACAGAAAAGAAAACAAATATTTTAAATCTACCATACACAGACTCAGAAACAGAGCCAGAGCAAGAAGATGAAAGTCCAGCCATTAAAATCCCTGAACATTCCATGGAATTTGCACAAGATTGTGAGACTTTTACTCACACTGATGAAGGTGAAACATCAAAGAGCACAAAGTCAAAGAAAACACATAAAATCAAGCAACTTAAAGAAGTGATTTCTCAACAGGAGGTTTTAGAAAGAGTAATTAAGGAGAGATACAAAACTCTGTCTGATAATTTCACAGAAACAAATGTTGCATTTGAAAAGTTGGCTCATGAAAGTGTCAAGGAAAAGAAGAGAAAGAAGAAAATCACCAAAGATTATAATAGTCTATGGTGGTTAGCAAAACGCCTTAAGCAGAAGATTAGAAAATTGAAGCAAAAACAGAAGTCACACCCAGATCTACAAGTGCTAGCCTAGGTTGTTGTGAATATGCAAGGAGATAAAGCAGAGACACACCGAGTTTTTGATAGAACAACAGTTTTGGAGGTGAAAGTTCCTTTTGGGCCAAGGCAGAGCTTTCACTAGCGCAAAGGGTAAATTTACAACCAGTTAGCTGGTGAAAGGTGGAGCTTTCACCAGCTAACCAACGAATTATAAGGCGAGTTAGCTGGTGAAAGCACAAAAAGAATTTTTGAAAGCTAAAGATGGAGCAGGGCGATTTTCAAAGGATTTAAAGAGGTTCCAGAGCATTAAAGGGTTAACTACTTAGTCAGAAAATACTAAGCATCAGATATTCGTGGAGATTTTGAAAACCACATGCTAAATCGGTCTCCTAAAGTTTCAACTATGAGTAATTGAAGAAATCCAGCTACAAAGACAGGTGCCTTTACCTTTTTCATGACACAACAGATTCCAGAAGCTGATGAAGTACATATGTCAAATTTTGATATGGAAGACAATTCGAATGCTAGCCTAACCACTAGTCTTTGTTATCGATTGTCTTAGTTAATTTGATTTTCTATTTTTAGATACAGATCCAAGTTTTCAGGATCTTAAAAACTGATTGTAAAAGGCTATAAATGCCTAGCTTTTCTAAGAGACAGGGGTTCAAACTGGGAATACATTTTTGTGCTACTTTATAGACTCTTATTGCATAATAAAATTACAGTCTCCTTTCGCTTTCAATATCAGAAATATTCATGTTT
>SNQJ01S0015678.1:23574-52589 GCA_010110895.2 Picea sitchensis | reverse complement strand
GTGGTCGATTGTCCTTGTACATCTTCAGTCGACTCCCGTTGATCATTCCTCAGAGGTCTGTTCCTGCTAGATCTCTTAGTTGTACGGCTCCATCATCTGTTACAAATTTGACCTTGAATGGTCCTAACCAATGCATTCTCAGCTTTCCTGGGTGTTGAACCGATTTGTTGTCATAGAGCAATACTAGATCTCCTTCCGTGAAAGTCTTATTCTTAATGTGTCGATCATGCCATGCTTTATCTCTGGCCTTTTTCACTTGTTTATGGAATCCTTCCAGGATTCAGTCTTCCTCCATTGCTAACAGTTGATGTAACCTTTCTTGTATTGTGTCACGTTCTATCATTTGTGTGATAGCGGTTACACGTAAGGTGGGTATTAAAAATTCCAATGGTACTACTGCTTCTTGGCCGTAGACGAGTTTGAATGGTGTGTGCCCTATCAAATTCTGACATGTTGTCCTATACTCCCATAAAAATGTTGGTACTTTAAGGTCCCAGTCATCTCTATTGATGTTACAGATCTTTGTCAATGCGTTCTCTAGAACTTTGTTGAAGGCTTCTACTGTGCCATTTGTCTTTGGGGATACAGTGTGCTTTTCTGGTGATGAACTTAAAATTCTTCGAGCATCACATGGATGGTTCTATTTATGAAATGCATGCCTTGATCACTCATAATAACTCTTGGGCACCCAAACCTAGTAATTACTTGTTCGAATAAAAAGTGTGTAGCGGTCTCTATGATACAGTCCTTTACTAGTGCGGCTTCTTCCCATCTTGTTAGGTATTCCGTCGCGGTGACGATGTATCTTGCCCCTATTATTTTGGATGGTGGGTTAATAGGTCCCACAAATTCTATTTCCCATTTATCAAATTCTTGTAGTGTCACTTGCGGTCGTAACGACATCTCATCCCTTCTGTTGGTTTTGCTGACCCTTTGACAAACATCGCATCCTTGACAGTATTCTTTCGAGTCCCTATGGATCATTGGCCACCATAGTCCTGTGCAAAGTACCTTATGCATGGTAGATTTCCCTGCATAATGTCCTCCTTCCAATCCCTCGTGGGCTTCCGATAGAATCCTTGGTCATTTGTGCTCAAGCACATACCTTTGTAAAATGTTGTGTGCGCCCATTTTATATATATGTCCAATAATCAGTTGATAGTCGGCTACGTGAACTACTAGGTTCTTCTTCTGCACAGTGGTATACTCTTGCGGTGTGGAACCTGTCCTCAAATACCGAATGATCTCTGTGAAGTAGTCATCAACAATTTGTACTGAGAATAGTTGTACATTCGGAAAGTTGTCTTCTAAGCTTGTGGGTTCTTCTCCATTTGTGACCCGTGATAGGTGGTTAGGGCCTGCATTTAGTTTCCTTGGTTTGACGATTACTTCAAAATCAAATTCCTGGAATAACAGTAACCATCGGCAGATTCTCCCCCTCAACATTGGCTTGTTGACTAGGTACTTTAGGGTTGAGTGATCTGTAAACATATTAAAATGTTTTCCTAGTAAGTAGTATCTGAACTTCTGAAGTGCATAAACCATAGCTAGGCCTTCTCTTTCCATTGTGTTATAATTTTGTTCTGACTCGGATAGTTTTCTTCTTGCAAATGCTATCGGGTGATCCAAGTCTCCTGCTCCTGGCTGTGCTAATATAGCTCCCAGTTCTATCGTTGATGCATCTACATGCACATGGAATGCCTTTCCCCAGTCCAAAAATACTAATATCGGTGCAATGACCATCATTTCTTTCAGGGTATCTAGACCATGTTGACACTCGTCGTTCCATTGGTACTTTGTATAATTCCTTAGTAGTTTTTCCATTGGTGTTGTGATCTGCGTATATCCTTTGATAAATTTTTGATAGTATCCTATGTGTCCTAAAGTAGCTCATAGCTGACAGACTGTTTTTAGCGCTGGTAGATTAACGATGATGGCAACCTTTGCTAGATCGACTAATAGCCCTTGTTTGCATACTATATGGCCCAATAGTATCCCAAACGGTGTTCCAAATATGCATTTCTTTATGTTCAGTGATATATGACACTGTCTGCATCGCTCTAGCATCAAGCGTAAAACTTATACATGGTCTTTCAACAGACTATAGACTGTCCAGTCGTCTAGATATACTTCGATAAACTGGTGGATGAATTCTTTAAATGCTACGATAACCACTCTGGAGAAGATTGTTGGTGCATTCTTCAGTCCAAAGGGCATGACTATATATTGGTAAGATCCCCATTCCATCGCGAATGTGGTCTTGTATCTATCCTCATGTGCTATCTTAATCTGATGGTAACCTGAGAATCCATCAGTGAATGAGTATGCTTTGTGTCCCCCCACATTCTCTAGCACTTCATCCGTGAATGGTGTAGGGAATGGGTCGTGTAGGCATGCATCGTTCAACTTCCTCAAGCCGACGCATATCCTGATCCCTCTTCCTTGCTTCTTGTCTTGTACGACCATCAGGCTTATCCACTCTGATTCCTCGACTGGTTCAATTATGCCAGCTTCGAGCATTCAACAAATCTCCTCTTTAACTTTTTGTTTATATATAGGGTTCAGTCTATATGGTCATTGTCTGATCGGTCTTGCTTCGGGTCTAAGAGGTATTTTCATTTCTCCCAATTCACCTGCTATATCTTTCATCTCTGTAAATGTTGTAGGAAATAAGTCACTATATTCATGCAACAGTTATGTAATACTTTCTACTGTTGGGTCATCCCAGTAGTCTCCAATGCTGGCCATTTTGAGATGTTCTACTGTACCGATGTTAACTTTCTTTACCTTGATTGGCGCGGAAATAACTTCAGATTCTATTTGTGGTCCCTTAACGTCTTTGTCTCCTTCTGCTTCTCCAATCTAAATGTCACGTGGGTTCTCTTCATCTGGTATGTCCTCCTGTACCTGGTAACATGACAGTAGTTCCTTGACTATCTATTTATTTCGCTGTTGCTCTTCGGTAATAAGTTCTACTTTTGGCTCCTCAATGAATATGACTCCTCTTATTCATTTTAGAGTTGCGTCTGTGTTGGGGTTCTCATGCTCGAATGAGAAGGAGGTGGTAAAGTTTTGTTGCAAAGTCGCCCATGTTGTAGTTCCTTTGCGCAGTTCCTGATCTGTATACCAGTTCACTGGGATGCCTTCTAATGTATGAATAAAGTGGTGAGGCCATTCCTCAGGTGGTGTCAATTTCCACAACATTTCTCACTCCCTTAAGTGTTTCGTTGGTGTCCCAAATCCTTCATATTTCTGTTGTTTGTTGTTTTTTTGTGGTGCATCAAACCTTATTCACAGTATCCTCTTACATTGGTACCATTTTGTGATGGTCTCCTTGTGTGTGCCCCACCATCTGGCGGGTGTGGCCTTGAGTTCTAATTCCAATGCTAGTAGCCTCTAGTTCTCTAATACTTCATCTTCATATTGTGTTAAGAATGTTTTCAAATCATTAAGTCCATGGAAACTGGGTGGTTCTGCAATTTCTATGCCTATCCATCACACCGTGTGGTCTATTCTTGCATATCTTCTCGTGGATACTTCATGTAGTCTCTGCTGCCAATTTTTTAACATGGTGTCTGAATCCGTCACGCATGAAGTAATACTACGCCAACTGAGTACCTTGTTTGCAGTTGGGTTTACATAATCCTCCTCACGCTCAGTTGTCCTGTATAATTGGACGATTTCCTCTAAGTCTAGGCAAGTGGGTTCTACGAAACTTTCCCCTTCTGATGGATCTAGTGGTGCTATAACCCTGTAATCTCCGGATTGAAATGTCAATTTTCTTGTCTTCAAATTAATTATGGTTTGGTTGTTGAATGCCCAGTCCAGACCAAGTAGTGTCAGGTATGGTGTTGTTCCATCTACTATTTTGATGACTTCAAAATCTTCTTTTGTGCACACACCATCAAGATCTACCGTTATGCCATTCAGCCTCCCGATTGGTAGGACTATGTGCTAGTTTGCTAATTTTAATTGGACATTTGAATATCCCAAGGTTGGTTCTCCCATACATTGCTAGGTTTTCTTGGGTAGTACATTTACTTCAAATCCTAGGTCCAGTATGATATCTCCCATATTGAAATCCCCAATATTTGCATTCAAACAAAATTCCCTACTTGTTCTTCTCCTTGTGTGTAGGTGATTGACAATTTTTTGTTCTAGCTTTTGTTCTGTCTCGTTGCTACATTTCTCTAAGATGTTTTGCAATATTTTTAGAGATGAAGGATCAATTACTATTTTGATGCATGTTTGCAAAAATTCTTGGATAGTACTTACTTGTCCCTTAAGTGACAGTCCTTCGATATGATCCAATGACGGGGACAATTCGTATTCTGGGGCTTCGTGGGTTGGTTACATAGTAGAATTCGACGTTGTGTCCTTCTTATAAAATTCCTATCTAGCTTCCTTAAAAGTCTCCTTTTCTTTGGGCGCATCGAAGTGCTTCCTTGGTTCAGTATTCTTTCTTACCCACTAGTTTTGTGCAGGTTCTTGTCGGACTGTGTCATTTCCTATCTTCGTTTTTCCTCAGGTGACTATGTTGATATTTCATCCATCCTCCCTTGATTTGGCTGAAATCCATTGAACATTTTGATTGTCCTGGTTCCTTTTTTCCTAGATCTTTACTAGCAGTGTCGGGCATTCCTCTATCTCGTGATCTGATGCATGAAAGTACATACAAGTTGTTGGCGGTAGTGGGAATTCCCTTGCATAATGTCATGGTTGCTAAAAATTGTGACACATGAATGGTCCTCAGCCATGTCCGAAGCCTCTTCAGGCTCGTCCTCCTCCCTGATAGCCTGCGCTGTCCCCTCTCAGCACGTTATATGGTGGTTCCTGGTTGTACTGCACAGTATTATACTAGGGTTGCATCGGGTTGTACTGTGGTTGAGTATTATTATATGGTTGTTGTGTAGTGTTGTACTACTGTTGTGTAGTATTGTATGAAGCTAGGGATTGATTGAACTGTGGCACTTCTTGCCCAGTCATCATTTCGGCATGTACCATGTAGGCATCTGATGTTCTCCCCTGCATCAACTCCATAGTTCTGCAATCTTTGTCATCGTGGCCTATGGACTTACAAAAAGTGCAATAAGAATTCTTGGGAACAGTATGGTACTTTTGCATCATCGTGTAGTGATAAGGGTCGTGACCCGGTTTCTTGCATATTTTGCACCATAGTCCTCCCCATGGGAGTGGGTTTGGCATGCCTGTTGCCATATACTGCACGAATGTTGGACATTCATTCTTGTGGTTTCCTTATGTCCTGCATGTGGTGCACCAAACAACTTCTCGTTTGTCCTTGTTCTTGTTCTGATTCAACTGAAATGTGAGGTTCTTCAAATCCTCCTTCAATTCTTCAATGGTCGGGTCTCTCTGTTGGTACTGGTTCTCTTCCAGCTACAAGGCTGCTTGTAGCACCTCAACCTACATATGAAACTACTATTTTCGTAAGGGGTATTTTAAATGTGGGAGTAGTGAGTTGACAAACATATGTCGGTGTTGCATCTCGGTCATAAGGTATTTTAACTTTCCCTTCAATCGCTTAAATCTTTAGTCAATCTCCCATACAGACTCTCCTGGCTTCTGTCGAATCTTAATCATTTCATTCATGTACTGGTACTCTGAGATCGTCTTCTGGAACTCATTAATCAATAGCTTATTGATGTCTGCTAGTGTCCTCGTCATCCTAGGTGCACTGTTTGTGTCTAGACTTATGTACCAGTCTAGTGCATAGTCTCTTAGCATGATTGCTAGCTGCACAAGTTTGGTATCTTCATATGTGATCTGTTTTGCATCCCAGATCTTAGCACAAATGAACAAATGCTTCTCCAGGTCTTTTGTTGCTTCTCCTCAGAATTATGGTAATCTGATCGTGGGGTCATGTCTTGAAATTCTAAAGACTGAATTGCTACCTCCATCGCGCGGTGTATATACTTGACTCGTACTGCCTAAACTACCTCCTCCAGTTGTTGCTCCTATGGTAGATGTGGTTCTTTCTATCAGACTTCCTCTAGAATTTGGTTGTCTAAACGATGATGTTCTCTTTGGTGTATGAGTCGCACATGGGTTTATGGGTTCCACACTGACATTAATATGAAAAGGGTGGTTATCTTCTCCTCCTATTCTTGGGCCTCTTGTTTTCCTCTCATAAGTTGCGCGTAAAATTTCCTCAATCTGCACCACATCCCAAAGATCCTCTACCTCTTATTTGTTGCTTTCCAAGCCCTTCCTCGCACCTACGGCTCTTTTCTTGGTATTCACCTTATATTGGTAGGGTACTCCACTACACATCATTCCAGGTGACACCAAGATCCACTTAAGTTGGTCATCATCCATCAAGATCGGGTCCAAGAATTCCTCCTCCATCTTGCTTTTATCCTCTCCTTTGGCCATTTATCCTCCCCTTTGTTAGTGCTTCCCCCCTTCCCCCATGCACGCAGGGAATTTTAGTTGTCTACTTCCATCGTCATTACACCTTTGTTATATAGCATTATTTTAATCGAAGTATACAGTGATTGGATGTACCTTCTATGAGGTCCACATAGAAATTCCTGCTCTATCGCGCTGTATGACTTCGTTGTGTCAACTGCAAATTCTATGATGAAGCCTGCCACAATACTATCAAGCCAAAAGTTGACTACGTGGGTGAATTTGTTGTTCACATATTGTAACTGGTCAATTTGTATTGGGCTCCAATCAAGCTTTGTATCCACTCCTGCAATAGGTGAGGAAAATCACAGAAAAAGACTTCGTGTAAATCCATAAATACGTATTTATCCAGATATTTGCGAGGCATCAGGCTAGGATTTCTATTATCTTTCTGGGAAAACTCTAGCTCTTTAGTTCTCAACCAACCTTCGATTTCTTCTTTCTTGGGGATCCATGGTCTCAACATTCCCTTCTAGTGACTCAACATTCTTCTAGTTTCGATCATTTTTGTCCACATGTGTTCTATCCTATCTACTCAGTCCTTTATTGTTCCTCTTACAATGACAATGGAACCATTTGTTGGTTCTTTAACCTACCGGACAATTCTGCGCTACTGACCTGGGGTTCGTATCTTTCAGGGTACCAACAAAGCCTAAAACTATCGGCCCTTCTGGTGAACCAGAAGGTAACACAACACACAAAATGTATTGGTCAGTCTCACCCGAGATATATTTTATGGGTGGCTGTAAGACTCAGGTGTTTACAACCTTGAATTGAGTAGGATATAGAGGGTCTTTATTCTGAGCCACTACTTATCAATTGTATTACAATTTACTATTATCTGGCCTTCAGAATTCAATCAACGTAACATAAATGAACTAAACAGAATAATAACTCATTCATTCGTCTCAATTCACATTTAACTAACAAAAGTAAATAGAGATACACATGCATTCATCATATCACGCAGGTATTACCATGGTTCACCCCCTCCCGGGGCTACATCCACAAATATTTGGCTCTTGGCTCTGTTATTATGATAGTTCTGCAGTGCTCATGCCTTGTGCTTATAATTCTTCTTAGATCGGCAAGATCTCTCTAAGGCGAACTAGATCGCACCAGGCTCCTTAGCCTACGATATGATCCTCGAGGTCTACCTCCTGCTCATCTCTCTCATTCCAAGTAATTCTCTTATCAAAATATTACATAAATGGAAGCTCAACATTTGCACTATCTCTGAACTTCTGAATCTCTGAACTCTCGAACGACGAACCAACCTCCCTTTGATACATACTTTCCTATATTTATATCTATCGGGATCTTCAGTCGTTTACACAAAAACTCTTATAAAAAACCCTAACTTTTATGTCGTTAGGTCTTCCTTCTCCACATGTGTTCATTGCTTCCTTCCAGCAGTCGCCTCCCTCTTGCATGCGTGCATGTTGTGCTTCTTGCTAGTTGTCGCTTTCCTCTCGCATGCTTTATTTCCCATGATTTCTCTTCTAGCTATCGTTATTCTTCGTGCATGCCTTCTTTCCCATGATTTCTCTTCCAACTGTCACTCTTCTTCGTGCACGCCTTCTTTCCCATTTCGGCCTACTGCCAACACTGTCCCACTTAAACATTCCACAAACGATCAAGTAATCTCTTTCCTTGAAAATAATGTCTTTTCCAGATTTGGTCTTCCATTGGAAATTATTACAGACAACGGTCCTGCTTTCATTTATGCTAAGATGACTCAGTTTCTAGCCAAGTTGGGGGTTAAACATTTAACGTCATCAAATTATTATCCCCAAGGAAACGTGCAAGCTGATTCAACGAATAAAAATCTGGTGAGGATCGTCAAAAGGCTCATCGAGGATAAACCTTTCCTGTGGCACACTCTCCTCACTTATGCCCTTTGGGCAGATCAAACCACCACCAAAGTAAGTATTGGTTGTACCCCTTTTCAGCTGGTTTATGGTCAAGAAGCCCTCCTGCCAATCAAGCTGGAAATTTCTTCCTTAAGGTTGATGCTACATACCAAAGAATTAAATTATTCAGATGTTTCACAAAGAGTAAATGCATTACTATCTTTGGAAGAACAATGGATGTTTTCTTTGGATAATATTAAAAGGAGACAACAGACCGTTAAGAAATATTTCAACAAGAGTGTCAAAACTGTCAAGTTTAAGGTCAATAAAAAAGTTCTACTATGGGATTTGGCTCACGCTGATAGGGGAAGACATTCAAAGTTTCAGAAATTATGGTTGGATCCTTTCAAAATCTCTTTTGTCTTACATACAAATTCTTACATTCTAAAATATTTGCAGGAGCGATTGTTTTCCTACAACACTAACGGTTCTCACTTAAAGAATTACGTGGAACCAATGTGAAAAGCTCTGTGTTGTCTGGATTTCTTGTATTTTAGTATTCTAGCTCTGTTTTTAGGTTTCGTTTTTTCTTCTTCTTATAGTAGTTGTTTTTTGTTTCAAGTATTTCCACTGCCTTTACTTTCCTGTCACTTTATTTCTACCATTTTAATCTTTTGCAATGTTATTATGTCAAGCTTTGTTTTGGGTCATCTTTTAGTTTTAGTAGAGAATAGGATGTTGGATCATATTTTCCACAGTGACACTCCTGCAAGCATTATTAGTCGATAACAATCAAGCTTACACAGTTGTTATGATGTCATCTCTGAAGGACCCTTGAAATTGTTATATATTTCCACTGTTGTCTTATAAAGAATTGGTTATCTCCTGCTTCTTCTCTCATTTTCTTCATCCATTGAGAGTTAAAGAGAAAATCTAGGAATTTTCATCCTTAAAAGTTAAAGAACAGATTTCGGTCGATGAATTATGCATACAGGGTAAAACCCCTCATACTTAACATGTTTCATAAGTTATTCCCGAGTTCCTGGTCATCTTTCCAGTAAATTCACTCACTTCCCCCTGTTGCGTAATCATTCGATTCATATCTTATGGATTTTACTTCTCTTGGTATGTGAAACCATGATTTCTGAGTTCTAAACCCGTTGAAAACAAATTTTCCTATGGAGTCACCAGTTTTGTTGATGATTAAATTCGCAACGAAGTTTGGCCCGCAAAGTATTGCTAAAGCCTATCATTATAAAAGATAAATAATACTAGTAGGTGGGACCCCCTTGTACTATTGAATATTAGGTCTGGAGTTATTTGATACTACTTTCGTGGTTGACGATATCTTGTTTTATTGGATAATGGATCAGGCATTTTATACAGGGTTCCCATGTTGTTCCAAGATCAAGTTATACTGAAATTGTTTAGGGTATCATGATTGACTATCCTTGGATCAAGGACTTGTGACACCTGCAACAAACACATGTTAGTAGTAACAAATGTAAAAGAAACTAAAAGAGGAAACTGTCCTATGCTAACATACTATACTATATGCATTGAAAAGGATTATGGCAATTCCTAGCTTACATAGGATAGCCATGCGAGTTATTAAGGGTGTATATGATATAGTTGGTATACATTTCTGCATTATAGAGATGGTAATATGTGATATGGGTGGCACTCTTGGAAATTAATGGTTATTTGGATGATTTGTTGGGTTAGTAGCTGGTGCGTGCTAAGAATTGAATGAAATTGAGGTAGGTAAGTGATGTGCATTTATTGCACATCACCTTTACCCTTACCATTGGGCGCCTCCATGGTCAGATTATCGTCCAAACACCATTGTTGTGGTTATGCTCCATTTTCTCAGCAGGGAGGAGCTACTCAGCTGACTCACATTTTAAAACATGTGATTACATGTATGTTCTATTTTTGGCCCTTCATGAATCCACTTTGGTTATGAAATGGATTTTGTCTCAAGTGTATTAGTTGTGCTCTCCTTAAGTATTGCGACTATGTAATGGTGATTGTGAATGAAACGTTGATGATTCTCTTGAAATGAGGTTGAATTTGTAACATTACTAGTTATCTGGGGCGTTAGCAATCACAAGAGGTCTTTGTTATCCTTTCTGGTCACTTGAAAGATCCTTGATTGTCTTAGTGAAATATCTTCGCGTTTTCGCATTATTGTATTTAGTCTGTGGGTTTTGTTTTGGGGTTTTATGACTGAAGTGTTAGTATCATAATGCATCGTATATATGGGTAGTTGATTGATTTTACCACTAGTGATCACGAAGTGGGCTTCTCCTGTTCTTAATCAGCCCCATCTTTACCGTTGTGTGGTGGTTGTTTGATCGAAAGGCGTGAGGGTTATACCCTGCGTGCATTAAAATACATTCACCACACTAATATTGGATCTATTCTCCCTGTGATGGATACCGAGCAGACCCATACCCTCCAGTCTAAATTTCATAGAAGAGATTGTTGTGCCTGTCAAACGAATGTATGGGCGATTACTCGGGAATACAAATTTGCCCAGTTGGTTGTATGGTAGTCCTGTTGCTTGTAAATTTTGTTACTGCATCTGTGATAATAAGAATAAACCCTTCATTTCAATTTGTACTTCAAGGGTACAGTCATCCTCCTTATGTCAATAGCTCATTTTTTTTTTAGAAGGGCCTCTGCCCTGATTCGATGGTATGTGTGGGTATACATAGCTATCATAGTTTGTTCAGTTGATTGATTTTCTACCACAATGGTGAATTGTTGGTTGATACACAGTCACTAGTATTTGCACTTATGATGATTTGGATGATGACTGACATTGGTTACGAATGATTGTGTTGTTCACGCATGTGGTGTTCTGTGTATGGTGTTTTGCAAGTGAAAAATTGGGCATGGTAACTATGGTTTTCTTGGGGCCAAATGACTACAAAATCAGATAATTGTAGAAAGTATATCCACTGCATCCTTGTGTTTTTTGGTTGTATCAAGCAATATTATAGCTTAGAATGATATGTGGAGTTATTATCATGGTTGTATGTTTGTTGTGTCAAGTAAAAGTGTTGTAGCATGGATTTTTGTTAGCTGCACACTGTGCTAGTATGGATAGTTGATTTTCACACTCAGGGACACCCATAGAAGTTTAAGCATGGTTAATTATTGCAATCGATCATTGGCTAAGGTAAGCGTGTTGTTGATAACAGTTGTGATGGATAGGAGGCCTAACTTTTAAGTCACCTTGATTTGTTTTGTTTTACAATGGCATAACTATATTTCCTGGTTAAAGTACTACTGCATAAATTGGGTCAAAATGGTGGTTGTTGTTTGTATGATTAATTTTCATTTTCAGGCACAACAATCTGGTCTTGATTATTTTATCACTACATATATATGTGAATGAATACAATTTCATTTTGATGGGCTTGATTGCAAAAATAACGAATTCATTATTATTCTGGAAACATGATTTTTGAATATGGTTGTGGATTGAAGAAATGTATGGCAGTGGTTGATGTTGTTGGTTACAGATTGGAAACGAGTATTGTTCATAATTTTTTATGAAATGTAGATTGTGTAAATAAAGGGGACAAAACCTCTCACAAATTATATGGAATACTTACTATTTTGTAATGGTACTGTGTTGGGTATTGGATTAATGAACAATGAACTAGTTAAATACACAGGAATTATTACTCAGACATATAATTTTTGGTTGATGCACCTATTCTTACTATCGAATTTTTTATGGATCGCTTGATTAATTTCATTAACAGTAATCGTTACCCTCCCCCCTCATTATCTCACTTTCCGCTAATTACAAACCCTTCACAGATCCCATATTCATTTTTTCACTCCCAGTTCTGATATTGATTATAGCCAAGAGAATTTCTGTGTTAAAATGGATGAAAATAAATGTGTCTTGGGTGACTTGTAGGTAACTTTTCTTTAATTGATTTATAGTTGATTGTTGTGGTCATCGAGAAGCAACCATTTCTTTTCCCTTTCATTACATCATATTTCCGCACAATACAAATCCCTCACATATCCCAAGACCTTGTTTCACCCCCCTGCTCATTGATTAACAATTAAAACATTTGTATGGATTGGATTGCATGAGTCTGATACATTCTGAGCCAAAATCCAATTTTTATTTTAAAAGAGTTGTCATGTATGGTTAAATAAAAGATCATTTTTATAATCAATCATGCATATAGGGATGCGCCATTCAAATAAAAGGCTAAAAACAGAGGCTTGTCATGCCTCTGTCAAAAGGAAGGACTAAAGGATAATACCATCAGCAAGGGAAAATATTATTTTGAGTTTTATTCTATCTATCGTCTTATGACAGTTGACTTCAGGGATCTTTGGATAACATGTTTATTTTGGATATACAATTATTATTTTTGAAATAACTTCAAATTGCACGAGATTTAGTTTCTAAAAGTGAATATGTCGAGGGGAGACACAAGGAGGTGTGTTTTCTTAACTAATGGTTATGTTATAATTGTTATGATTGTCATGAACTAAAGGGAGTTATAAGGGGTCCCACCTACTAGTTATTATTTATTTATGACCCTATTATGATTATTACTTTTCCCCCTTAACTAAAGTTAGTTGAGTCTTTAGTTAGCTTAACTATGAGTTGGTTCAACTAATTCAACCAATTATAATTTGTTAAAAGAAAAAGAAAGAGGAGGAACAAGAGAGGGATAGAAGCAGAAGCATGATAAGGTTTTCTCTTTGAGTTTATGTTGAGATAGTTCAGTTTTCATTCATTCATATATTCATCACAACCTAATTATATTTTGTGATAGCAGGGTCTTATTGTAGACAACAATATTCAGGGATGAATCAAATCACTCAGACACGTGTTCCCTAGAGGTGTTGATCTATCTTTGATAGTCTATGTAGACTTGTTTGTTTATGAATTAATTTCCATGACTGATAAAGGCTATTGTGTACAGTCGAGTGGGAAACAAACTGTGGAAAGTTGATCCATATTTTAGAGTTCAGTTTTGGTTTTCTGTTAGTGGTCCTTTTGTATGTTTCATCGGGGATGTCTAAGTTTGACTTTGGTCCAAGATTTATGTATGAGATTTTGTAAAGAAAATGACTCTTTAATGAATTGGAATGAAATAAAGGATTTCTTTATGTATCAACTTTCTTGATTATCATATTGGTGTCTTTACTTTTGTTCTTAAATTTATTTCAACAACTGTTCTATTCAGAAAATCACAAAAAAAAAAGAATTTCCAGCAAGCTTTTTTGTTGATAAAAGACTAGCCTAAGCACTTGTAATTAATACTTGTGAGTTAGGAAATTATTTTTGTTGGATATAAACATAGGGTTATATTCTCGTCTACTTTTCTTTAGCTAAGTAAATTTTGAAAATGCTTGAGTAAGATCAATTCATATCTTTTCCTCAACACCCGATAATTTCCTTGAGGAGACCCTATCAATATACAGTATCTATGTTGTGTCAGATATATGGTGAACCGGGAGAATATCAGTTCTCCCTATAATACATGAATTTAATCTATTATTGTGAAGACAAGGGGCTATCGTTAAATTAGGATGAAATTTTATCAATGAATCTGACCGTGGCACTCACCACGTTCACAAAATCCTGACCCAGGACCTTCCCAAGTTTTCATATGTCCTCGTACCTCCTAAAGGTTATGTGCATATCCCATCAGTACCCAAGGATGGGATGAAAATGGAAGCCCTCAAACTCAATAATCCAAATATACTGCAAAGTTCTCTCGAAGAACAAGTACCAAACAAAATATCAGAACATATGTGAACATTTATTCTCTCCCCTATATGAATTCATATTTTGCATAACAACCCCATGCATGACTGATAAGGAAATAACCATGATAAGAAGAATTAGGAATTGTTATTCCATGAAACATGGCACCTATATAAGGGTGTTCGATGCTATAAACCCCCCTCATTTGTTTCCCCGATTCATTCATGATAAATTATTACTCAAGGAAATAATGTATCAAACCATAATCCATGGAGTAGGAGGAATATTGTACAAGGGTAAGAAATAAATATGGCCAACACTACCGCTATATGTAGGGACCTACTTCTTTAAAAACACCAAGCAAGCACAAGAAGAAGCAAACACCCTCTTGTCTTATTATTTTGGAGAAGAGCGATTCCCAAGGCACAATCAAAAAAATGTGTTAAACGACTACTTCAATAAAGTAGGGATCCAATGGGAATACACAACATAAATTTGGAAGGAAGAAGAAGTGCACCACAATGCACGAACCTATGACAATGTTATACTCCAAAGGTGAGGTCAACCCATAGGAAGGATCACAAATGAAGAAAGAGTAAGGTAAGAATATTGAAATAAGATAGAAGAGAAAGTGACCGAAGCATCTTCCCTTGTATCTGCCTATGTACACTCAGGATTAGAATAATAAGAAGAAGAAACTTCATTTGATAAGAAAAGAAGGGATACAGAGAAAGTATACGAGAAGAATAATGTTGTTTCCAAGAAGAATCAGAAAATCAAAGAAGAGAAGACCAAATCCAAAGATGAAGCACCAACTGCAACTAAAACATAATAGAAATTCGCAGCACAAAGGGAGGCTAAACAGAGAGTGGAAAAACAAAAAGAAGCAACGGAAATAAGAGAAGCTACATAAAAGGAAAACAAGGAGGCAGTTGATAAAGTAGTCGAATAAGAGAGGTGGAAGAAATATGATGAAACAAGTAATGATGGAACCCAACCAATGGAAACTGACATCACATAGGCATCAACAACAAGTACCAGCATAAAGACATCTTTCGAAAGTATAGGACTAGGGCTCTAGGCCCCATTTCAACCAAGTGAAGTTCCCAATTTAAGAAGATTCACTTATGAAAGTAGGTCCAGCAAGATCATGCAACGACAATTAAATAAGGTACCGACAACCCAATAAATGTCAATATCATTCCTTACGCAAGTTCCCATAACAGGATATGTTAGGGAAAATTCGATAGCCATCGCCACAGCTAGTACTATGTTCATGAACGCTAATGAAGATAATATTAGGAGGTTGTTCCAATAGAACCAGGAAAAGGATGTGACAATCAAGGAATTAGAAGAGAAACTCCAACAAGTAAAAATAGATGAAAGAAACATCCATAACTTCAAATAAAGCACTAAGAAAGTAAGAATAGATCTACAAGAAACCATCATAGACATGTATGCAAATTTTCATCTCTTCCAACAAACGGTCACCATTTTTATAGATCAGCATAGTCAAGTACAAGAAAATATTACACAATTTAACACGATCTGGGAAATGATGGGTTACATTGACCAATGGATTGCAGAGAACCCTGATGCACTAGTCGAGCTTTATTACCCCTTTAAAATGGAGAGGTAAAAATGTATCCACTCATTAGAGAGTTGTCAACATGATGGTCAAAGAGATGATAAAGAAACTACCAAATCAATGACAATATGCTCAAAAATACATAAGGTTTCTCAAGAATTAACCAAAGGATGTCAACTCCCTCAATTGGAAGAGCTTGGACAGAACCTGGTCATGGAGGAGTTAGTGGACAAAATCCAATACAACACAAATCATCAATGAATGGTCATTGAATCATCCACCAAAGTGACCATACACCTGATAGAGAAACATATTGTACAACCTGCTAGATAACACTTCATGATCCAAGCATTTATGGCTACTCTATCTAACGATATGTTGGTAATTGAAGACATCATAGCCACGCATGTTGCAGCACTAGAAGAAATGCTCTACCAAAGGATCATTTCATTGTATGATCAACTGGAGGTGTGGACAGTTTATCTCAAGGATATAAATAATGAATAAGAAAAAATAAAAATAAGAAATTTCTCTTACCTATATTCTATTTTGTCCTTTTCTCAGCCAACCTCAATTTTGTCCTCATTATGTACACTTGTCATTGAGAAAAAATAAATTGAACAGTTTTGCAATAGCTTCTTTAAAGGGAATACAAAGAGTCACTTAGGAGTTACAAGTGATTGTATATAAGAAAGAAGGTGCCCATTTTGTAGGGGTTCCTCAAGCACTGTATAGACTCAAGAAATAATTCAAGGACTTATACTCTATTAATGAATATTGAGAAACCCTCATGTCCATTTTTTGCAAGAAAGAAGAATTTATGTGGGAAGGTGTCTTCGTTGTGAACTATTTTAACTGGGATGTATTTTGTTCACATGGACTGTAAAAATGTTTTTTTTCTTATAGATTGATCTTATGCACTCTATATTATTCTACAATTTTGATTACTCTTTCATATATATTTAGGTCTTGATATTTTTGAGTTGTTAACGTATGCATAAATATAATTTAGATTGTTCTGGTTATATGTATGTATGCACATGTTTCTGATCTTGCACCTTCATTTTAGCTACCTTTGTGGGGGTTTTATGTGGGGTTTGGTTTCATTTATATCTCACCCGGTTACTTTAGTATGCTCCTAGCTAAGATAGAGTAGGAAATATTAGCAATAGATTAGTTTGATTTCAATACATAGTCTTCATCTACACACTTTCATTACATAACCATCCATCATCCACCTTCATTAGTAGACCGGATCAAAATCGATAAAACCCAAAACCAACAATGGTAGACAGACCAAATTCTGGATGGGTCTCCTAAACCAAACCGTGCACAGCCTAGTTGGGACCGTGTACCAGGGAGTACCCCTTATTATTGCAAAGATAATTCTGCCTTGTCAACACATGGCTAGGGTTTTGAGACTTTGTTCTTAATCCAATTCCTATATCCTACAACTTCCCATAAAACCCCAAAACAAAATTGCTTTGATACCAGTATAATATGTAAACTATTATGGATATTCCATTAGAATAGTTCATGACAACAAATCTTACAATATTTTTAAATATTTTATAATATATTTTATTACTTTAGATCTCATATTTATTATTACTAGTGTAGTGCTCAAAACTATGGAAATAACTGGAATATTTTTTTAAAGAAATAAGAAAGTGAACACACCATCCACACTAATGAAAAAATATGTGACTTGGGAAATCCAATATGGAAGAAGACCTATCTAGAAGGTGAGTCCAATTCTCTACTCTCTTTTTCTTAGTTATGAAATACAAGTACAAAGAAAGGGGCACTCACTATGGATTTTCCACGAATGTTGTGGCTTGAATGGATTCTACAAAATATTCCACCTCCTTTTCTATTCTTCAATATCCCACCCCTGGATGATTTGTTGAAATACGGAAAAATAACAATACCCAAAGAATAGAACCCCTTCTTTTCCTAGTCGCCAAGTATTTAGCATAACCTGATAGAAATTTAGGGTTAAGGTTAGGGTTTTTGCATGCCTCAACCCTTGATGTGTTAGGGTTTGTGACCCTCTAGAATATTCTTTAAATTCCACAGATGACTATCCCCACTTTTGTGAGTAATGGGGGTTGTTGTGGCATCCACTTGGTACCATGGTAGTCAAAAGGTGATCCAAGTGGATACTAGTGGCCATCCACCTATTCCATTTGGCTCCTCTTGACAGTTTTTAGTTCAACATGTTTCTCTGTAATGATTACATTTATTTGTAATTGTGAGTTTTTCACTTGTGGGGATATCCTGAATCCCTACCTATTCTAACTGGCTTATTTTGGAAATTTTCATGTTAGTACATCTTTTTGTACTTCCAGGGTCGTTTTGGGGCCCTAAACAATGTTTTTTTTTTTTTTTTTTTTTTNTGTCTTGCCATAGTTAAAATATAATCAAAATTAGAGTTTGACAACATAATTTGTATTTCTCAAAAATTCCTTTCCAATGGGCTATCACATGCCTGAAATGAAGGTCATATGCAAAAGTTACGACCCCAGGAAGTTGAAGTACCAACTTACCCATCGAGGCCCACATAAATTTTGGCATTTCATCTCCTAGGGTTAGGTTTTTGGATTTCTAGGGTTTTGTCATTCATGAATAATGTTAAAAACTTAGGCCTATGGAGCCTCATGTAATCATTCTACTCAGACGGATGCACGTAGCAACCACATCTCTTCTCAGAGATAGCTACCACCATTCGAGCAAGTTGTTTTCAATTTTGTAGTTTTACAGTTTCAACCTATTTTATTTATTCAATAAAATTATTGTTCACTGGATATCTGTTGTTTTTCTCCATATCTATCTTTTATTGTATTCAATATGTTATTCATTTCATTATGCTCATAAATCCATATTAGTGGAATCAGAGCGGTCTGCTCTTCATTTATTGTTTTTTGTGCATGTCTCTGACAAGATCTTGGTACAAGAAGTTGGGACTTGAACCAGTTGAGCCTTTGCAATATTGGTCGCACTAATCCTAACAAAAACTCATGGGGGATGAGAAGAAAGACGATGGAGTAGGATATTCTTTTAAACTGTTGCTTGAGGAATCCCTTGTGCGAAAAAGGAACAAAATGATGGAAAACTTTTCACATATCCTTGGACGGTTGCCCACAGGAGATGCATCTTCATCAAGTAGCCATGCAACCCCTTTAAAGGTACAAGTAAATTTTTATATTCCATTATTTGAAGGATTTATAGATGCAGATGTTGTAGATAAATGGTTGAATCTTATCGAAGGGTATTTTTTGGCCGACAATTTTTCCTATAGGGAAAATATTACTTGTGCACTCCTCAAGTTCATTCCCCATGTTAAGGACTGGTGGGATACTTACTCTAAGAAAATGGCCATAGAGGAATCTGCAATATTTGCAGTCACCCCCACATGGAATTCCTTCGGGGATTCCATTAAAGAATAATACTACCCCGTTGGAAGCTACAAGGACCAATACACAAGATGGACAATGCTACGTCAGAAAAGGGACCAGACAATATCAAATTTCACCAATATTTTTCATACCTTGTGCACCAAATTGGGTATCAAATACTCTGAATGAAATCTAGTTCTCAAATATCACGGTTGTATGCATATATAAATTCAAACATAAATGGAGGTTCTAGAAATTGCATCACTAGGTGTAACTTATATGTATGTTGTCAAGATCAAGTAGAAATTTAAGAAGAAGAGGCGAGAGTTTGGATCTGCAAACTCCTCATAGTTGAAGCAGGGAAAAGGTGGCCTCAACCCACAAAATAAGGGACAGAGCAAATATTTCCACTCTCAATACAACCATTCCAAGTCACAACCCAAGAAGGGTAATGAGAAGTCAAAGAAGGACATGGGAAAGTGGTGTGAGTACCATAAAATCCCTTGGCACAACACCAAAGAATGTTTCTCCAAGCAATCACTAGTGGCTGAGCTGAAATATTTTGAGTCAAATGTAGATTCTGACTCTGAATCAAATACAGAAGGAGGGAAGCGGATTATCAATTACGAACCTAGTGCCACTGTCGCTACCACCAAAGTCCATCCAAGTGAACCAAAAGAACCATGAGAGGAATGGAAATGCCTCTTTCACTCATAGATGTTGTTAATGGGGGATCCACTTCATTTCATTGTCGACAATAGCAGTCAGAAAAACATGATCTTAGGAGAGTTCATCAAGCAGTTGGACCTTCCGATGACACTGCACCTGCATCCCTACACCATCGGATGGCTTTGCCAAGGAAGATATCTCCGCGTCAGCCAACAATGTCATCTTCCCTACGACATCAAACCCTTCAAAGATGAGGCATTGTGTGATATTTCTCCCCTTGAAGTTTGTGATGTTATTTTAGTCCATCCATATTTTTGGAAGTGACATGTTGTGAATGAGTCTAGACCCCGCAATGTTATTATTACTTTGGGTAGACAATTGTATAGGATACCATAGGTAGCGCCACCTACCGCTATTTATTTAATCTATGCTAAGAAATGCAATAAGGTCATTTCATAGACTGGGAAGTTCATTTTCTTTGTGATTTGTGCTCACAGTAAGTATAATGTTGTTGCCACATATGTGACCTCTATGCAGAGCCTCTCTTTGTAGAAGAAGAAAGTGGACGGGATCGTGGAAGAGTACAAATAAATATTCTCCTCACCCACTGAGGTATTGATGCACTGCCAATTCAAGCATCCAATTGATCTAAACCCTGGTGCACCTCTGCATAATGGACCAATATATCGTCTCTCTTTGATGAAAAATGAAAAAATCAAGCGTCAAATCCAAGAGCTACTTCAAAATGGGCAAATCAGACCCATCTCCTCCCCTTGTGACAACCCAATTGTACTGGTGCAGAAGAAAGACAGGACTTGGCGGCTTTGCATTGATTACAAATAATTAAACAAAATCACAGTCAAAAACGGATACCCAATTCCATGAATTGATGACCTTCTTGACCAATTCAAGGGGGGAAATTTCTTCAGCAAGATTGACCTAAAGTCTGGCTACCACCAGGTTCCCATCGAACTCACTGATGTATGGAAGACAACTTTCTCTTCGAATGGTTGGTCATGCCCTTTGGCTTAATAAATGCACCAACAAATTTCATGAGGTTGATGGATGATGTATTGAGACCCTAGTTCACCAAATCTTTTGTGGTGGTATATAAGGATGACATCCTCATCTTCAACATAACTTGGGAGGAGCACATGCACCATATTCATCAGGTTTTGAGCACTATGTGGCAGCACAAGCTATATGCCAACTTGGAAAAATGCTCCTTTGGAATGAACATGGTCAAATAATTGGGATAAATTTTTGATGAGCATGGGGTACATGTGGATCCATCTAATATCCAAGTCATTCGTGACTAGCCAGCCCCAACCACACTAACCGAGCTTCGAATATTCTTAGGACTTTCCAACTTCTAACAATGGTTCATGTTGGGATTCTCCCATAATGCATGGGCCCTCGACCAAGTGACCAAGGGAAGTGGAAAGGAAACATTCACATGGGGGAAGGCATAACAATGAGAATTTGATGATATGAAGCAGTCCTTGTTCTCAACTCCAATACTCTCCTTACCTGATATGCAACAACCATTCGATATTGAGACTGATGCATCTGACTATGTTGTAGGCACAGTTCTCACTCAACATGGTCATCCAATAGCATACCATAGTGAGACACACTCAGATATTGTCTAGAAATACCCCACCTATGACAAGGAAATATATTCAATTGTGCAATCCTTTTCGTCAATGGAAACATTACATTCTGGGAAAGGAGACAATCATCCACACTAATCACAAGCCTCTGCAGTTCATACATACATAGGGGAAGTTGCAGAACGATCACCATCAAAAGTGGTCCACATACCTGTAGCAGTTCCATCTCAACATAAAGTATAAGACAGGGAGCAAAAATTGTGTTGTTGACTGCCTCAGTCGACCTCCCATTGATGCACTCACCATCGTGCTCCATTCCTATCGGCATCAGGCATCTGAGTGGCCCCAACATTATCATCGAGATCCTGACTTCACCACCACCTATGATCTCTTGGGTATAGGCGCGAATGCCACTGATTTTCACATTCAAGATGGATTGTTATTCCATCTATTCCACCTATGTTTTCCTACAAGCGAGCATGAAAAATGGATTTGGGAGGATCACTACAGTCGGATGGCAAGACATTTTGGTGTGGAGAAAACTATGGCCATTATACAGAAACATTTTTATTCGCCAAAACTTCGACGTGACGTCAGCAAGTATATCAGATCTTACACTGCTTGTGCCATTTCCAATGTATCCATCAAGAAACAAGGCTTATACACCCCTCTCCCTACTCCCGAGAGGCCTTGGGAATCCATCTTGATGGATTACATGTCTAGCCTTCCATCCACCAAGCAAGGCAATGATTGTGTATTTTTGGTGGTTGATTGGTTTTCGAAGATGGCCATTCTCACGGCTTGCAAGAAGAGAATCACAACGGGAGATACTGCCAAGCTCTTCCTCAAATGAGTGTGGGTCCATTTTTGGATACTACAGACCATCATCTTTGATCAGGACAGCAGGTTCCTCAACATAATTTGTTCAAGTCTCTGGTCACTATTGGACACCAAGCTCACTAAATCCACTACCTTCCACCCTCAAACAGATGGAAAAACATAGTTCTTCGATCAGATGATTGCGCACATCTTATGCATGTATAAATATAATCATTTGTGTACATGGCATGAGAGTCTTCCCTATGTTCAACATAGTTATAACAGGGCTCTCCATAACTCCACCGGTCATAGCCCATTTCAGGTGGGGTTGGGATTCCACCCCTTGGGTCCCATTGATTTTTCACTACCTCGTGCAACCAAACAGACAATATATTCTAATGTTCCATTTGAGGCTGATAAAGCCACTAGGTTCATTGAGCAGATTCATCACATCCACCAATAGGTCCATGATATTTTGTAGAAAGAAAATTCTAAGTACAAGAAGCACTATGATCAACACTGGGTATTGCACAAGTTTCAGGTGGGAGACAAGGTTTGGTTACATTTAAAGAAAGAGTTCCTTACAGTTCCCCATCATAAGCTCTGTCCACTTTGCTATGGGACTTACACTATCACCAAGTTTGTGGGTGAAAATTATTTTCATCTCAACACTCCCCCTTTCCTTGGCTTGCACCCAGTGTTCAATGTGGACCTTCTTCAACCATATTTTCCACCATTATTGGACACCTCAGAGATCACAAAACAGTTGAAACCAACAGAGCTTAACCCTGACTACATGGAACAAGATTCCACTAATGAGATAGTGGACACACAATTCAAGGTCACTCGCCAATATAGGATCCAACTTTATCGACTTGTCAAGGTAGGGCGACTCCTGCACCCAGGAAAGTGGCTCACACGGGGCCAAATTCAACAGAAATTTCCTCACCTGCTGGGGGGACTCAACGAAATGGAGACCATTTCTTCCTAAGGGGGGAGGACCGATCCAGGTGGATATTGATGTCCACCCACCTATTCCTATTGGATCCTCTTGACATTTTTTAATTCAACATGTTTCTTGGTAATGATGATATTTATTTGTAATTGTGGGTTCTGCACTTCTGGGGCTATCCTTAAGCCCTACACAACATCTATGTGGATATTGGTGGTCGTCCACCTATTACAAATGACTTATTTTGGAAGTTTTCATGTCATTACATCTTTCTGTACTTCCAGGTCCATTGTGGGGCCCTAAACAATGTGTTTTTGGCTTGCCACAGTCAAGCTATAGACAGAGCCAGAGTTGGATGGCATAATGTGTATTTCTTGAAAAGACCTTTCCAATGGCATACCACACGCCTAAATGTAGATTTTAACCTTGTACAATATTTTACTGCAAACAGATTTTCAATAAAAGAACAAAAAAGATACAATGGCATATACACACATTACACAGAGATTTTTCCCTTGGAAACCCAAACTGGGAAAATTAGCATATTCTATATTCATTCATAGTGATGCATTGTTTACAATACAATATACATATAGGATCCATCAACATTCAAAACCATAACCCAATGACCTGGATTAGTCAACAACCCTAATTCCTTAACCAGAAATAGAAATGCATCGACAAAAATCATGTGTCAAAAAACAACTCAACAGTGGACACAAAAATCGAGGCATCACAAAAAATGAGGCAAAAAATGTGACACATTTCTCGAGGAAAAAAATCGACGCAACGTAGAAGACACTAAATCTAGTCATGCAAATAATATAACACATACCCAACATTCTCCCACTTGTTGTTTTCTTTTCATATAGGGGTTTACGGGTTACATGGTCAACAATCCAAGGCAACAATGCCCATGGATCCTCTACACCAAGAGAAATTCTCAGTGCTCACATATTTTTTTAATGAATCTGCAACATTATTGAAAGTGTCCACCTTCATCAACAACACTTTCTTTTATTCAACCATGTCTCTCACAAAGTGATATTGAATATCAATATGAATGGTATTTGAATGATAAGTTGGGTTCTTCGCCAGAAAAATTTCACTTTGACTGTCAAAATATATCATTACAACTTGTTGAACTGACCCAATACCTGAACACAATATTTGTAACCATACTACTTCCTTACTTGCATAAGTGGTTGCCATGTATTAAACTTTTGTAGTTGAAAATGCCACTACAACTTGTATTTTTCCCATTCAATTGATTTCTCCTCCAAACAGGTTAAACACATACCTTCTTGTAGATCTCCTACGATCCAGATCTCCAACCTAGTCTGCATCCACAAAGCCATGCATGTCCAACACATTGTCCAATCCTGGTCTTCCTTAGTAGCAAAATCCATAGCTAGCAGTGCCACACAAATATCTGAAAACCCTTTTTACTGTTGTCCAATGCTCCTTCCTGGGTTTTGACATATACCTACTCAAAACTCCCACTACACGTGAAATGTCCGGTCTAGTTCCAACCATTGCATACTTAATTTCACTGTCATATGGAACACGAGACATGTCCTCCTCTTCCTGTGTCTTGGGACACTAATCCGCAGATAAATTTACACCAATAGGAATAGGGACCTTGACTGGTTTACATTATTGCATATTAAACCTCTGCAATATTGTCTTGACATATTTTCTTTGAGTTTCCTCTTTTTCCGATCTCTTTTAATTTCCATGCCCAAAATGAAATTTGCAACACCGAGATCCTTCATGTCAAATTTAGAGGACAACTGAGTTTTCACATCCTGGATAATCTCCTTGTTGTTTCCTATCAACAACATTTCATCCACATACAAGACCAAATAAATCAAATGATAACTTATTAATTTAAAATACACACAGTAATCCTCTTTGCTTCTTGTGAATCCAAGTCCCAGCATATAAGTATCAAATTTTTTATACCACTTCTTTGGTGATTGTTTTAAACCATACAAGGAATTGTTTAGCTTGCATACCAACTCCTTCTTTCCCTTCACAACAAATCCTTCTGCCTGCTTCATATATATTTCTACTTCTAGATCCCCATGTAGGAATGTTGTCTTCACATCCAACTGTTCTACCTCAAAATAAAATGTAGCAACAACAGATAACATAAATCTTATAGAAGTTAACTTGGAAACAGGAGAAAAAATCTCACCAAAATCAATTCCCTCAACCTGGGAATAACCCTTTGCTACTAACCAAGCTTTGTATTTCTCCACTTTTCCTTTTGCATTCAGATTCTTTTTAAATACCCATGTTCTGCCAATGGGATTTTTTCCAATTGGCAACTCCACTAGATCCCAAGCCTCATTCTTATCCAAGGCTACCATTTCTTCATCCATGGAATTTTTCCATAACTTTCCATCTTATGAATCCACTGCCTCCCTGATAGTTCTAGGATCATCATCAACAATATACAAAGCACAATTTGAACGGAAATTAGATGGATTATACCTTTCTGGTATCCTTCTTTCTTGAACTGATCTTCTCAATATTGGAGTATGAGGATCGTCTTCTTTTGATTCATGTTATTTTGTAGAGTCTGATTCATCATCCTTTAAGTCAAAATATATTTTCTCTAGTTCTTCCTTACTTGGTAGGACTTCCTGTTTAAAAACATCCTTCATTTCTGTAAATACCACATCACATCTACACACAACCTTCTTATTTTATGGGTTCCAAACCTTATAACTTTTGAGACTATCTTTATACCCAATAAAGATACACTTTTCAACCTTCATATCTAGCTTATTGTTTTTTTCCTTTGGAACATGAACATAGGCCTCACATCCAAATACCTTGAGATGTGTGAGATAAGGTTTCTTACCAGTCCATACCTCTTGTGGAGTCTTTTCATCCAGTATTGATGAGGGTGATCTCTTGACTAGGTAACATGCAGCACCCATTGCCTCTACCTAGAATTCTTTCCCTAACCCGACACCACTGAGCATGCACCTTGATTTTTTCATCAGCGTCATGTTCATCCTTTCTGCAACTCCAATCTACTAAGGTGTATATGGAGTAGTCTTTTGAATTCTTATACCACAATTCTTACAAAATTCTTCAAATTCATTCCTGCAGAACTCTCCGCCATTATTAGTCATCAACACCTTAATTATTTTCTTTGTTTGATTCTCAACAAGAGACTTAAACTATTTAAAACTGTCAAAGACTTCAGATTTCTTCCTGAGGAAATATATCCAATTATTCCTCAAGAATTCATCTATAAATGAGACATAGTACACGTATTTTCCCAATGATGGAACTGACACAGTTCCAAACACATCACTGTGAACTAGTTGTAAAATTCTTTCTTCCCTCATTGCACCAGAGGGGAATATTACCCAATTCTTCTTTCCATATACACAATGTTCACAGAAATCAAAATCCAAAGAGAAGTTAGACATACCTTCAACCATACATTTACCGTGTAGTAGTCGAAGACCCTTTTCTCTAATATGCCCCAGTCTTTTATGCCACAACATAACGTTTTCTCCAGAAACTGTAGGAGTTCTTTATTTTTCAAATCCAATATCAGGAAAAACGGAACTATTACACCCATCAATAATAGTGATTCCTTTCATCTTATATAGAGTTCCAAACCGAACTCCCTTCAACAACACCATTGCTCCTCAAACCATCCTACAGATTTCCTTTTCAAATATTGTTTTTACCCCTGCATTGTCCATTTTTCTTACATAAATCAAATTTTTGGCCAATATTGGGATGTGCATAACACCAGGTAGTGTTCTAGTCCTTCCATATATGAGCCTCAACTTGAATTTTCCTTGACCTATGATTTTGGTTGTCGAGTCATCACCTAGGAAAACATTACCTCCATCATACCTTTCATATTCACAGAACCACTCCTTGTGGGGAGTCATATGAAAGGATGCACGAGATTCAACCAACCATGCCTCATGATCTACATGTGTGCTTGAAGAATGCAAGTACACATCCCCTCCTTCCTACAAATTTTTAGACCCCAACCCAGTTTCAGTCTCACTGATTTTTCAGCCAATGTTTAATGCCCAAACCCAGTTTTATATCAGCAAATAAAACTTAGCAGAAAATTAACTTCAGAACTGAAACATGAGGATTTTGAACATCGTTTATAATGCAGAAATATAATATCAGCAGCATATAAAACTAAGAAAATTAATGACACGAAAATTTTCGGTCTAACATCGACCCTGGAAAAACCCACAAGGGGAAAACCAGTGAGAGAGGGCTTTTTATTATTTATGGGCTTTTGAGAAATTCTTTTACAACATATTCATCTTTAGAAATTTACAAACTTATCTGGACATTCCTGTAGCTTTCTTCTCAATTTCTGAACCAGAAATCCATACCACTATACGGTTGTCACAACATTAAATGATGTACAGACTCTCCTCGAAATGCATGCCAAATCTCTTCTGCAACTATACGGAAAACCCAGCTTATCAAATTCCTTGAAAAATGTGCCCAACACCTTGAAAATCATGCCCAAAAGTTATGGCAGTACAACCCTCGTTTTCTGTGCAAGTCCATACAGACTGTATGGATTTTCTTTAACTAGAAAATTGTGCCCAACACCCTCCTCGATTTTTGTGCCTAAACAGTACTGTACAACAACCTTGGAATGCATGCCAATCTTTCCAGAAATCCGTGCTTCTATTCTCCTCGATTTCTATGCACAATAAATGTTGTTCGGCCCCTCAAATACATATTGTATAGACTGATATTAAATGTTGTTTTCTACCTCGTAATCCATGCATGTTGTTTGCCTTGGGATGTGTGCCTCTCCTCCTACAAATGTTGTCTCTCTTCTCAAATCTCGACCTCTCTCTTCTCTTTTTGCTATCTCAACAAAAATGCATGAACAACCTAAGAATGGGTGCACCCCTCTACCCTAATCGACCTCATGAGGTAGGTGAGGAGTTTTCTAATCCAATGGTTGAGATTAGATTAGATGTGTGGATAAGATTTGATGTCTCTTCACTCACCCTCACTAAAGTCATAAAGTCACCTGTTAATTTGCATCTCACAAATTAAATGACTAGGGCCCACATTAGGCAATTTCTCACCCCTTAGGCACCTAGGGATGAGAAACACTTGCCTAGGTACTTTATTTAATTAAAAATTTAACACTCCCTCATACGAAGGAAAGTGTTACTCACCACTCCAAGATTGTCCCTGAAAAATACAAACTTGTCTCTGCCCAATGCCTTGGTGAGTATGCCTGCAACCTGCTCCTCTGTAGATATGTATTGTAGCTCCACATCTCCTCTCTGAACATAGTCATGGATGAAGTGATAACGAATCTCAATATTCTTAGACCAGTCATGAAAAACTGGATTCTCTGAGAGTTTAATGCAACTCTGATTATGACAATAAATCATGGTAGGCCTCAACTACACACCGAACAATCCCACCAACATCTTGCGAAGCCAAAGGGCCTCACAACTGGCCTGACTGGCTACCATATACTCAGCCTCTGCAGAACTCAAAGACATTGACTTTTGTTTCCGACTGAACCATGACACAACTGTTGATCCCAATCCAAAACAACACCCTGAAGTGTTTTTCCTGTCACTGACACATCCTGCCCAATCCGAGTCTATATATCCAACCAGACGAACTCCATCTCCTCTCTGATATTCCAAACCATAATCTACCATACCACAAATATACCTAAGCACATGTTTTGTTGCCACCCAGTGCACTCTTCTAGGCTCCGCCATGAACTGACTGAGAGTGTTGACAACAAAACAAATATCTGGCCTGGTATTGACCAAACACAGCAATGACCCGATCAACTGACGATACAAAGTGGAATCCACCAACTATGACTCAGAAGCATGAAGCTTCTTCCAGTTGGTAATCATGGGAGTGTTCATGGGCTTGCT
>SNQJ01S0015677.1:154428-172410 GCA_010110895.2 Picea sitchensis | reverse complement strand
TAATGTTCTGCATGATTACATATACAAAAGCAGGCTCCCGGCCTTAACACTTAGGCTCTCCGGCCTAATAACACATAAGCCCACCAACTTATATAAACTTGGCTCACCAACCTATAAAACATAATTACAATTCATAATGCAAGATTTATATTTCATAGACATGATTTACAACAGGGCTCAGCCTTGGGGACATTACAATCCCCTCCCCTTATTTTTGCACTGTCCTCAGTGCAACTTTACACTGCATTTGCAAGATTTTCAAAATTTTTCAAAAAGATGCGGGTACTCTGCCCACATAACATCTTCATGCTCCCATGTCGCATCCTCAGGACCGTACCAGGTCCACTGGACCTTTACAATCCCTATAGCTCGATTTCAGAGCTATTTGTTTTTCTTGTCCAATATGTGCACATGATGCACTTGCAGGACACCTTCTTGTTCCACCTGAATCACATTCCAATTGATAACATGATTAGCATCTGGTATATATTTCTTAAGTAATGAAACATGAAACACATTATGTATAGTCATAGATGTAGGTAATGCAAGGATATATGCAACTGACCCAATCCTTTCCAGGATTTCAAATGGCCCACAAAATCTGGCTGCCAACTTGGCCCAATTTCCCAGCTTCAGGAAACTCCTATTAGCTTTCACTTTCAAGAAAACATGATCACCCACTTTGAACTCTCTGTGGGTTCTATTCTTATCAACATAACTTTTCTGCCTGTCCTGGGCAGCTTTCAAATTCTGCTTAATTTTTATCATTTGGTCCTCCATCTCCTTGAGCTACTTTGGCCCAACTACTGCTCTATCAGCTGGATTATCCCAGCTCACTGGAGTATTGTACTTTCTTCCATAAAGTGCTTCAAATGGGCTCATCTTCAATGATGCATGATACCCATTGTTGTAGGCGAATTCTACCAAGTGTAGGTAGTCTTCCCATCTTGATGTTTTGTCCATCACATACATTCTCAGTATGTATTCTATTACTCTATTCACCATTTCTGTCTGTCCATCAGACTCAAGATGATAAGCTGTACTAAAGTTCAGATTCGTTCTGAATCCTTTGAACAATCCTTTACAAAAATTCGAGGTGAATTTCGGGTCTCTTTCAGACACAATCGTTTTAGGAATTCCGTGCAATCGTGCCACTTCCTTTATGAAAATATCAGCAACATTTGCTACCTTGTGAGTAGTTTTCAGTGGAATAAAATGGGAAGCTTTTGTAAGCTTGTCCACCACTACCATGATCTAATCATGCAGCTTGCTTGTTTTGGGCAATCCTGTAATAAAATCCATTGTCACCACTTCCCACTTCCACTCAGGAATGGGTAAAGGTTGCAGCAACCTTGGTGGGTGCCTATGCTTAGCTTTAACTTTCTAGCACTCCATACATCTGGCGATGTATTCAGCGATCTCTCTCTTCATACTTGGCCAAAAGTAATGGCTCTTGACTGCTGCTACTATTTTCTGATATCCAGTGTGCCCTGCATAAGGCACATTATGCATCTCCTGCAAAATCATCTATTTTAGGCACTGGACATTAGGTACAAAAATTCTGTTCTTGTACAATAGTATTCCATATATTTCCAATTTATAAACTTACATCTTCTGTGGCATCTTACCCTGCTGTAGCTTGGCTACCAATTATCTGTACTGCAGATCTACATTTGTAGCCTCCAGAATTCTGTTTTTAATATCAGTCTGATACATGCTAATGGCTGTAGCATGTAATTCATGCACCCTCCTACTGAGTGCATCAACCACTTTATTCTCCTTTCCTTTGATATGCTTGATCTCAAAGTCGTAATCACACATAAATTCCAGCCACCTACTTTATCTAGTGTTTAAGGTTGGCTGATCAAACAAATATTTTAGACCATTGTGGTCTGTTCTCAATTCAA
Organism: Picea sitchensis; assembly: GCA_010110895.2. Lineage (NCBI taxonomy): Eukaryota > Viridiplantae > Streptophyta > Pinopsida > Pinales > Pinaceae > Picea > Picea sitchensis. The sequence continues at coordinate 170,503 of SNQJ01S0015677.1, read as the reverse complement.
ATCTCCTTCCCATGAGGTAATGTCTCCATTTCCTTAGAGCGTGAAGGATTGCTACCAACTCCAAATCGTGAGTGGCATAATTCCTTTTGTGCTCTTTCAGCTTCCTGGACTCATAACAGATTACAAATCCATTATGTCTGAGAACTCCTCCCAGCCCTTCTTTACACACATCAATGCATACTATGAAATCTACATTTGGATCTGCAATCCTTAGGATTGGAGCACTGGTTAAGAGCTACTTCAATCGCTAGAAACTTTTCTCAGACTCTTCAGTCCACTGAAACTTTTTCTCCTTCCTTTGTAAGGAAGTGATAGGGTGAGTTATCTTTGAGAACCCTGCGATAAACCTTTTGTAATAGCCCACTAGACCCATAAAGGATCTAACTTCCGCCACATTCCTTGGTGCTGACGATTCTCTGATGGCCTCAACCTTCTCAGGATCCACGTTGATCCCTTCTTTTGAAATAATGTGCCCCAAGTAATGGATCTGCCTTTGATAAAACGAGCATTTTCTCAACTTGGCATACAACTGGTGTTCTCTCAACACTTGCAACACCATCCTTAGGTGTTGTTCATGCTCTTCCTCTGACTTGGAATACACCAAAATATCATCTAGGAAGACTATGACAAACTTGTTTAGATAGTCCCTTAATACACCATTCATCAAGCACATAAAAAAAACAGGGGCGTTCGACAATCCAAACGACACCACTGTGAACTTGTAATGCCCATACCTTGTTCTAAAGTCGATCTTGTTGATGTATTCATATTTTATTCTTACCTGGTGATATCCTGATCTTAGATCTATCTTCGAAAATATTTTCGCACCTTTCAATTGATCGAAAAGATCGTCGATCCTCGGCAGAGGATACTTGTTTTTGACAGTTACTTTGTTCAACTGTCTGAAATCAATTGACAGCCTCAATGTCCCATCCTTCTTCTTCATGAATAGGATTGGGGCACCACAAGGTGACACGCTTGGGTGAATGTACCCCTTCTTTAGAAGCTCTTCAAGCTGCAATTGCAACTCTTTCAGCTCTGGCGTACTCATTCTCTAAGGATCTTTCAACACTGGAGCTGCTCCAGGCATCAAATTTATAGAGAAATCGATATCTCTCTTTGGAGGTAGACTGGGTACCTCCTGAAATATGTCTTCAAACTCTATTAGTACCGCATGGTCTCCAATCTTTGAGACTTCATCTCTGGATGCTTCCTCCACACGGGTTTCAAACAATTGACAACCTTTTTTGTAGCACTTCTTCAGCTGCATTGCTGAGATTTCTCTGACAACCACAGCTCTGGACTATTTTTCGATTCCCCTCCTCATCTAGGCATGCAAATTCCTTGTTACGACAGTCCAGGAGGGAATGGTGCTGGTCCAACCAGTCCATCCCAATTAAACAATCATAAGAGCCTAATGACATAATATTCAATTTAGCCTTCGTGCTCAATCCCTTCATGTCCACCAGAATTGACCTAACTAACTCAATGACTTTCCTCTTGGTTCATGTAGCCAACTGCACTAACCAAGACTTTTCATGTTTGCTTCTTGATAAATGCAAACTTTCCACCACTCTAGGGTCTATATAACTATGGCTAGCCCCTGAATCAATTAAAATAATAAATGGTTGGTTGTTAATCATACCTTCCACTTCAATCATGTGCGCCTGAAATTCAACTTGCTTGTTGTCTAGTGCCACATAGATCCTTGGAATTCTAGTGCCCATGTCCTCCACTGTTTCAACTTGTTGAACATTATGGACAGATCTTTCTTTGCCATTTTTATGGGGACAATCTCTGTACTTGTGGTTCTCTTTACAACCCCAACACTGAATGGGCGTCTATCTCAGCCTTTGTGCTCCCACTTCAGCCATTCTCGGCTCTCTAAACGATGGATGTCCTTGAGGACTATTTCTGAAAAAGGGAGGTTTGTTTCCCTGAATCTGCCTCTGTTCTTTCTTAAACTTCTTCTGGTCATCCCAAGCCTTCCGAAAGGTAGGATTTTCTCTTTGCTGCTCATATAAGCATTTCGCTCTTCTTATTGTTTCTTCCATAGTCTTAGGATCATCATACTGAATCTTGTCACCAATGGGAGGTGGCAGTCCACTCAGATACCTCTGAATCTTGACAGCCTCATCTTTGATGAATGGAACATACTTCAGTAATTCCAAAAACCTTCGTTCGTATTCATCAATGGTCATGCTACACAGCTTGAGTTCTAAGAACTCCTTCATATTTCTATCATAGTATCTTTTAGTCAGGTATTTCCTCTCGAAATACCTCTTGAATTCCTTCCATGTGATATCTTTCTCTCTAACATGCTACACCTGCACAAGCTAATCCCACCACATGGATGCTTTTCCTTTTAGTTGATACATCGCAATTCTTCCTTCTGCATGAGAGGAATAATTCTGCAGTTGGAAATATTTCCTCATGCCAAGCAACCATGTTTCTGCATCTTCCTCCTTCTTATGTTCTCCATCAAACGTAGGAGGGTTAATCTTGTTCATCTCCCCTTTCAATTCATCCACTCCAGATCTTTGGTGTTTTCTGGTAGGGGATGGGCTTGAACTACTGTGTGCTCTCTATTGGAATGCTTTGGGGAGTGACGACGATGTCTGCTAACACTCCTTGATTTGATTTTTCTCTCAGGGGTCCTGAAACTCCCTGTTTTGCTTGTGTCACCCTCCTTTTCCAATTTCCTTTCTATTCTTTCCGGACTCTTCAACATCCTTAAGTTGAATTGACCCTTCCTATCCTTGACTTTCATGAGCTTTCGGATATCAGCTCGGTGAGCCTGGGCATCTTTCTGCAATCTTTCAATGATTTTCATCATATGCCCTTCCTTATCCAATTCTCTTCCGTGCCCATTGGAGTTCGATCCTTCAACTCCCAAGTTGACATCCCTTCCTTCTCTTTCGTTCTCTGAATTGGAGGCAATCAACACCTCTTCCATTTCTCTGCACTCCATGGCAATTCTAATCGGTTCTGGAACTTGTCAAACCTCTGCAATCACAATGTGCAGATGACTAGAATTTGAAAGGCCATCTCTTCTTAACAAATTCCACACATTCAAAACCAATCCGATTTAAGAAAATGTTTTGATTTCACGAAGTTTCCGAGCTCTGCTCGGCTCTATAATTTTTGGGTGATAGATCCCATTTCCTTAGTCCCTAACCCATGCGATCACGGGTCATGACCAAACTCTAAACTGCTAGGTGATACAAGGCTCTCCAAACGAGACTTTGGGTTTTGGGATTTCGGGGCTTCGGGGTTTTGGGATTTCGGGGTGTCTGGCATCAGGAGTTCGTGCATCTACACATCTTGAACTTCCATTTGCCAAAATTCTGAAATTACAGTCTATTCATCTACTTGATCCAATGGTCAAGTTCCTCTCCTATGATCCACTGTGTAGATCATTTAGGGATTTTGGGGTTTCGGGTTTTCGGTAACCGGGAGTTTACGATGCAACAACTCCAAATCTCTTGTCACTTCAATCCCCAAATTTTGGTATGGAGATTCATGTATGAGATCAACGGCTGTGAGCCTCCCCTGATCCGATGGCTCATGGGATTTCGACACTTCTTCCTGGAAGAGATCCACCTTCCGATTCTACCCTTGTTAATCCTTTTCATGATTCGAGACTTGGAGTGACCAAGAATTTGGCCTGCGCTCCAAGTTCATGATCCAACGGTCTTGATTCCCCATGATATGATGACTCAAATCTCATCGGCATTTCACGTATCAGGATTTCGTGTGTCATGAGGTCGAAATATTTTCCACCTTCATCCTCCCTATTCCCGAAATGTTGATTTCTTCCTGGACAATTAACGGTCCAGATCTCTCTTTAGATTGACGGTTGTGATCCAATCGTGAATTCGCATTTTGTGAATTCTCACGAACTCACCCTTAGACCATTTCAGGTCACGAGTCAGTGAAAGGTTGATCTCTCTCCATGCGTCCTTTTCGATGGATGGTCCTGACGAATTCGGGATTTCACGTATCACGATTTCCACACTCCTGTGCAACTCCAAAGGGTTTTAAACCTTGTGCACGTTCTCCAGATCTGACGGTTGTGAGGGTTCTCCTTTCCTCCCAAACCGATTCTATGGCTCCAACACTTCTGGTGTGGAGTTCTCTCTCTCCCTGTGGCCATATACCACACCGACTGCAGTTTTATAATACCGCTACACCTCCTGATCTTTGTAACATGGTCAAGTAGCCCGTTGACACTCAGAAACCTTCCGAGGTCTGAATTAGTCCTCCAGACACAATTTCTTCTGAAAACCTCGGTCCAAAGACCGCTTATATGGCCCATCTAGGCCCAACGTTGAACCTAGGATCTGATACCATACTGTAATGCCCCCCCCCTGACCGTCAACCCCATTGGCCGGGCAAACGCTACTATGTGGAACAACATCATTCTCATACTTAATTAATAACATGAATTTAAGTCATATTAAACACATTTAAATCAGAGTAAGCACAAGATTACTGTTAACATAAATAATCCCTGTCATTAACAATAATTCATATGCACAACAAAATACATGATACATATAAGCATCACAGACATGCAAAACATAATATTAAGCATAAGCTGATACTTATTTTTGAAACCGTGGTAATTCCACCAACCACGTGCAGACCTTCCATGAACCTCCCAACCTTAGACCACGTTGCTCATCACTCTCAACAGTGGGTCACCCCCAAGCTGGGACTAAGCTCCACCCAGGGCAAGGAATCCTAGTCTAGGCTGAGGTTATAGGGAAAAATGCACAGAATAACCGGAAGGATTCTTCCCAGGATGCCTTCTTACGCCCACTACTAACAGGCTCTCATTCCCCACATGCCTGTTCCACCCCGGAGTATACACCTTCACAAGCAAAATCCATCGATGCTTCACCTCCATCTCTGGGCCTCGGCAATAGGCTGGATCAGGAATTCTCAGAGCTCTAAAGCTGGTGCTGGACTCTCTCTGGGAGAAAACCACTTCCCAGCAGACTCTCTCACCTGGAGGGAGTTGCTCACAGGCCTGACAACCTGCTTCTTCTACCACGGGCCTGACAACCCACTTCTTCAGCACACCCTTCGACTCAATTCCAACTGGGTGAGGGAAACCACAACAACATCAAGCACTCAGTTGACGCGAGGATGACGACCACAATAGAAAATGGGCATAGTCCCACAAATGGCAACGACTAGATGCTAAAACATAGCATGCTCAGGCGATTATCCAGGTGTTGGGTTCTACAGAAGACACAAATTGGCTCACGGTTTACCGGTTACAGGATGTGTGACAGGAAATTATGCAAAGGTCGAGGATGGAGGCCAAACGCAAAGACCAGATGGAATTTACGGGAATACACCAGACTATCACAGAGGTCTCATGGTTTCGGTTTTCAGTGTTGTGTGTGATATGCCGAGCTTAGATGCAGGGGTCACATAGTTTAGACAACGAATGACAGAATGGAGAAAGAACCCCCATCATGGCTCAACTCAACAGTTTTAACTGCATGTGCTTGGGTTGACACTTGTCACCCATGAAGCTCATTCCTTGCCATTTGGAAGTCGAGCGTCCTTCCAAAGAACTTAGGATAAAACATCACATTTCACATGTCTTTTGGAATAATATTAAAATATTATTCCCAAGGACTTAAGCCCCTCTTTCCAACCTTCCAGCCCCCAATCCCTTACCCACTCTGTGGAAGCTTAGTCCCCCATCACTCATTCATCATGGTTGGTCTGCACGCAATGATGTTTATATTTTTATTAATGTTCTACATGATTACATATACAAAACCAGTTTCCCATCCTTAACACTTAGGCTCTCCAGCCTAATAACACATAAGCCCACCAACTTCTATAAACTTGGCTCACCAGCCTATAAAACATAATTACAATTTTTAATGCAAGCTTTATATTTCATAGACATGATTTACAACAGGGCTCGGCCTTTGGCACATTACACACTGTATCAGAGACTTGACCTCTCCTTCTTGGCATATCTAAATCAAATTCGACTGTATTCAACAAGACTAGGGAAATTGCGGGTTTGCTCGCGTGCTCAGTTGGCTCTATGCCTTATTGCGGGGGAGAGAATAACAATGCGACCAACTCTTCCAAAGAATCATGTGCCTTAGTCATAACTGATGATGGGTTGTTCGACTCATATGAGGAGAGGTTTAGGGTAGTGCCTAGTTGGAACACATGCGAGTCTTGTCGAGCATTAATTTATGCGGTTTTGAATTGATTGTCGTATGTGTCAGGTCGATCTAAAGTTATATTAGTGGAAGAACAATGGTCTTCTAGTTCGCGTCGATCATTATTATTTCTATTGTGTTTGTCAGTCCTTTCTTTTCATGGTTTAGGTGCACTGTCCTTTTTCGAGTTGGAATTTTTGTGGTCAGTTTTTCCTCATTCTCGGTCGACTAAGTCTCATATGTTGATCCTTGGTCGATACATGAGTTGACTAAATGTTGATTTTGTATTATTGGGTTTCCTATTATTGATTCTTCTTTTTCAATGGTCTTGATAATTAATCATCTCATCTATTTTAATGTAGTTCCCCTTACTTGTATGGTTGTTTTGCTCGCTTGAATATTCTTCGCTTGATCCTTGCTTGATTGATGGGGATCTTCCTCGATTAATCGACGATCACTTCATGAGTATATTTCACAATTATGGATATGGGGTCCTATGTTGATTTTGTCATCGTCTTCTTTCTCCTACAGATATGTGACTCGACTAGGGGCTTCTTTCTCTCTCCATTCTTCTTTTTCTTTACATGTCTTCAAGGCTTTACGATTTCTTTAATACTTGATTTTTCCTATAGAAATTTTTTATACTTGAATTTTAAACTTGATTTCTTTATAACTGACTTAAGTTTGTTAATGTAAGAAGAATTTATTTTCTTAGTAATTTTATTAATCTGCATTTTTCAATTTTGACCCGACTGTTACATACAAATTTCTATTTTTGGCTGGTCCTTGTTGGCATTATTTTCTGTGGAAGTTTCCAATAGGGTTCATCATTCTTATGTATTATATTTCTTTAATTGGGATACATTAATTACTTTTTTAAATTGATGCCCCAACAAATTGCGTAGTTGAACTGCTCCCATGGGTCGAATATATTCTATAATATACGGACCAAGACATGCTATTTCTAATTTTGTGGGTTTTCCTTTGATTCAACTGTGATTTAACAGAACCAGGTCTCCATTTTTCATCTCCTTCTTTTTTAGATTTCGATCATGCCATGATTTCTGTTGTTTATCTTGTACTTCTTGGTGGTGGATTTATATTAATATTCCTTCCTCTAGCTTACTCAATTGTTAAAGTCGATCATTCAAGCTTTTATCTTGGTCAAATTTGGAAACAACTGCTACCCTATATGAGTTGGCACAGTAGTGAAGTGGGATCACCACTTCTTGTCCATATACTAATTGAAATGGGGTATGTCCAATTGATCTCTTTTATGCAGATATATATGCCCATAAAACTGTAGGAATTTTATCGTCCCGATCATTATTGTTGATGCCACATATTTTAGTGAGTCCTTTGTGTAGTTTTTTATTAAATGATTCAACAACACCATTTGCTTAGGGATGGTATGCGGTTTTTATTCTGTGATCAATGAAAAAATTATTTAGAAGGACTTGGATTGTCTCATTTACAAAATGTGTCCCTTTATCACTAATTAGTGTTAATGGACATCCAAAACTTGTTATTTTTTTATCATAGATAAATTTCACTGTGACTTCTTTAGTACATGTTTCGACTGGTTCTTCTTCCACCCATTTGGTCACATATTCAACTGCAGTAATAATATATTTTTCATATGTTCTTCTTTCTCTTTAGGGAAATGGATCGAAAAAGTCAATGGCCCATATTTCAAATGCTAGATTTGTGTTCACCAACTGTAATGGAATTTCATTTTTCCACAGAGGTCGGACTATTCTTTGGTAACTATCACATTTTTTAACCTAGTTTCGATAGTCTTTGTGCGGGATTGGCCACCACAGACCTGATTGAAGTATCTTTCGAGTCATTTTGTCTACCTGGAAGTGGCCCCCAACTGGTCCCACATGTGTTTCATTGATGATGTAATCTCGTTCATGTTCTAAAGAACATCTCCTAAAGACATCGTCAGGTCCTATTTTATATAGATATTTGTTTATGATAGTGAATGATGCTTCCCTTAGATCTAGCACTTTCTTTTTATTTTCTAGGAGATCTTCGAGTGCTTTCCCCTCTTCCAACAAACTTTCTATTTCTTCCAGATCTTTTGGTGATCCAGGTTTTATGAGAAGAATGAAATGAATATAGATCTATATTATTAACACAGAGATAGAATAAAACTTGGCTTCTATTCAATAAGGAAATATGTTGAAACTGTAAAATGCAGATTAAAACAAGCTTGCAAGAACAATGGAGGCTTACATATGAGAAGAGATGCGACGATTGCGCTCATTCACAAGAATATGAGTACAGTGAGGCTCCAAAGGAATTTTTACATTAAACATGAATTCCAAAACCCTATACATCCAAAAACCTAACCCTAGGAGATGAAGCATCAAAATTCATGTGGGCCCCATTGGGGTAAGTTGGTACATCAACTTCTGGGGTCGTAACTTTTGCATATGATCTTCGTTTTAGGCACACGATAGGACGTTGGAGAGGTATATTCAAGGAATACACATTATGTCATCACACTCTAACTTTGTCTACAGTGTGACTGTGGTGGGCGCAAAAAATGTTGTTTAGGGCCTCAAAATGACCCAGGAACTTTGGGACCCAAAAAACTAGAAAAAAACAGCTTAGATGAAAACTGAAACTGCCAAGACGACATCTGTATGTGAGAAAGTTGGAATAGGTGGGTGGGAACTGATATCCACCTAGATAAATCCTCCCCCCTTAGTTAGAAATGGTGCCCATTGCATTGAGTTCCCACATCAGATGAGGAAATTTCCACTGAATTTTCCCTCGGGTGAGCCACTTTCCTTGGTGTCAGAGTTGCCCTGCTTTGACAACATGATAAAGTTGAAACTTTTGTTGGTGAGTTCCCTTGACCTGTGTGTCCACGATTTTATCAGTGGAGTCTTGTTCCATGCAGTAAGGGTTGATATCTGTTGGTGTAAACTGTTCTGCTACCTCTGAGGTTTCCAATAATGGTGGAAAGTATGGCTGAAGGAGGTCCACATTAAACACAAGGTGCAAGCCAAGGAAGGGGGGAATGTTGAGCTCAAAAGAATTTTCACCCACATCCTTGGTGATGGTATAAGTTCCATAGTAGAGTGGACGAAGCTTCCGATGGGGCCCTGTAAGGAGTTCTTTCCCTGTAAGGAGTTCTTTCTGCAAGTGCAACCAAACTTTATCTCCCACTTGAAATTTGTGTGGCACCCAATGTTGATCATGGCGCTTCTTGTACTTGGAATTGGACTTTTGCAAAATATCCTAAACCTATTATTGGATGTGTTGTATATGCTCAATGAACTGTGTAGCTTTGTCAGCTTCAGTTTGAGCATGGGACGAGTCTGTCTGGGTGGCCGCAAGGGGTAGTGAAACATCCATGGGACCCAATGGTTGAAATCCCAACCCCACCTGAAAGGGGATGTGCCCAGTTGAGCTATGCATGGATTTTTTGTAGCTATTCTTAACATAGGGAAGACTCTCATCCCATGTGAGGGGATTCTTTGAATTGTACATGCACAGGATATGCACGATCATCTAGTTGATGACCTTGGTTTGGCCATCTGTTTGGGGGTGTAAGGAAATGGATTTGGTGAGCTTGAAATTTACCAGTGACCAAAGGCTCGAACGAAATTTGTTGAGGAATCGACTATCCCAATATGAGACGATGGTTTGTGGTATCCCAAAATTTACCCACACTCATTCGAAGAAGAGCTTGGTAGTGGCCTCTACTGTGATTCTCTTCTTGTAGGAGGCCAAAATCACCATTTTATAAAAACAATCAACCACTACAAAAACATAGTCATTTCTCTACTTGGTTGAAGAAAGGCCCAACATGTAGTCCATCGAGATGGATTCCGAGGGCCTTTCAAGAGTAGGCATAAGGGTGTACGTTCATTATTTCTTAATTGTCGTTTGGGCAATGGCGCAGGTAGTGCAAGACCTGATAAACTTGCTGACAACCTTTCAAAGTTTTGACCAATAGAAATGTTGTTGCAACACAACGATTCTCTTTTCTACGCCGAAGTGTCCTGCCACTCGACTATAGCGGGATTCCTAAATCATATTTTCTCTCTTGCTTGATGGAACACAAAGATGGAACGGATGGCACAACAACCAATCCTGAGGATGGAAATCAATGACAACTTTGTTTGCGCAAAAAATATGGTAGGTGACATCAAATTCAGGATCTCTCTCATAGAGTTGGGTCCATCCAGAGGTCTCGTGGCCATAGGAGTTTAGCACCGTGGTGAGTGATGAAATTGGTGGGTAGATGAGGAAATAAACGATGTGGTTGGTGCTTCCTATATTATACTTTATGTTGATATGGAATTGCTACAAGTATGTGGATCACTTCTGATGGCGGTCTTTCTGCAATTTTCCCTAAGTCTGCATGAATTGCAACGACTTATGATCAATGTGGATGACTGTCTCCTTCCCAAGAATGCAATGCCTCCTTTGGAGATAGTCTTTCACAATGGAGTACATTTCTTTGTCGTAAGTAGGGTACTTACAAATGACATATGATAATGTCTCACTATGATAGGCCACAGTGTTCCCATGCTGAGTGAGAACTGCGCCCACAACTTAGTCTAAAGCCTCCGTCTCGATCTCAAATGGTTGGTGTGGGTCGGGTAATGAAAGTAATGGGGCTGAGCACAAGTGATTCTTCAAATAATCAAACGCTTCATGTTGTAACAAGTGCCACATGAAATTTTCCTTACCACCACCCCTGGTTACTTGGATGAGGGCCCATGTAATATGGGAGAATCCCAACACGAACCTGTGATTGAAATTGGCAAGGCCTAAAAAGATTTGAAGCTCAGTGAGTGTGGTTGGGTTTGTCTAGTCATGAATGACCTAGATATTGTCTAGATCCAGATGCACCCCATGCTCATCAAAAATGTAGCCTAGGTACTGGACGCTGTCCATGCCAAAGGAGCATTTTTTCAAATTTGGATACATCTTGTGCTACCATAGAGTGTGCAGAACCTGCTGAATATGTTGCAAGTGTTCCACCCAATTATTGTTATAGATGAGGATGTCATCCATATACACCACCACAAAATAATTGGTGAAAGGACACAAGCTACTATCTATCAACCTCATGAAATTTGTTGGGGAATTCATCAAACCAAAGGTCATGACCAAACATTCAAAAATACCTTCTTGTTGATTTTTCAATAGGCTCGGTTAAGCATGAAGTTCATTCCATTTTAGCATTTGTCTTAACCATAAAAAATAATTTTGCAGAAACCAAGATCACAAGAAGAAACACCATACACTAGAACACAAGAAGTATCCTTGGAAACCCTTCTCAACAAGGGAAGAAAACCCAACCAAATCCTTTTCTATATTCTTCAAGAGAAATACCTTCACCACCAATAATACCTATCCCACAAGAGGGTTCTCAAACCCTAGAAGACTAGTGCCCAAGAGAGCTGAGCACCTTTTCCCAAGTAGATGTACTTGCTGAAATTTCCAAACTCACATGAAAGATATCTTTCCTCAATGGGGGATTTACCTTTACTTATACTAACCTGAACCTATCAATAGAAGTGTCTATTGGCACAACAGGGCTGACCTCACTAGCTTATAATATAATTAATATTAACCAGATTAATTATCTTTTACATTAATTAATAGCCACATTAAGGTTGGGCGACCTGTACCCTTTACATTACAATTAGGGTTACAGGCATGTCTGACTCTTGGACAATATAACAAAGGATTTGATACACCCACTAGTGCTCATCCACTAGGGGAACATCCATAGGGATGTCCACATCTCTGGCTCACTGCATTACACAAAAGAACCATATCTTCACATGTTCACCTATGTTCGTCCACAAGCATGTCCACTCTACATATCTTCTTTCCCACTGCCTCACACAGGAGAAACATCTAGAGTTTCTCATCAACTTTGTTGCTCAGAGGAGGCTAATACATCATCTTCATTTCTATTCATATGAAGATGCACCCAACACTTTGGGATTTCACACATTCACCTTGTGCTCAACCACACGCACGTCTAACACAAAATATCGCCTTTCCCACTGGATAATCATCTGGATTTCTTCTCAACTCTCTGAATGGAGGAGGTTATCTCTACGTTCCAGCTCTATCTCGGGTAGGAAACACATACCCTTCTTTGGGGATTTCTCTAAGGTTTGTAAGATGGATAAAGACTCACATAGCTGCAATGATCCACATCTCACAGGTTTGTAAGATGGAGAATGTCTTACATAGCTGCAATCATCAACACTCCCTCTCATCTAGGGAGGCTTTCTTCATCATGCCAAGTCTTGCATGTATGTACTCTAAATTTTTTCTTGGATGGACTATAAAATACTGCCTCTCAACTGGGAAGGCATTATTCACCAAGTTGGTTTGGTGAAGATGTCTACAATCTGCTCATGTGTAGTAAGGTATTTCATGTGTACGATTTTCCTCTGCATCATATCTCTGATATAAGAATATTTCATCTCATCATGTTCTGATCCATCAGGAAACACTAGGTTCTCAAGGATATTTTATACATGGCTCTTGGTTATCATCATAGGATCCATCTCATGAACAAGTAGATCTATTAGAAGCTTTTGAAGCCATATTGCTTCGCACACTCAATGGTACATACTCTTGTTCTGTGGTATTCAATGCCACTAAGATTTCATTTCTTGCTATATCAGGAAACCATGACAAACTTCATGGTAGAAAATCAACCGAATGTACTCTTCCGGTCCACTGTACTTTCTTCTCAATTTGAATCGGCATATCCTGCAAACTTAGGTTCACACTGGAGGCATATCTCAGGTCATATCCAACCGTGCCTCGTATATATCTAAATACATGTTTTGTCTAGTGAGACTGTCTCAGTTGACTCATGAAATGACTAAGCACACTCACTGCATGCCATTAATCAAGTATGGTGTTAACCAGATACATTAGTGATCCAATCAGCTGTGGATCAATCTTGTCTGAATCATCATCAATATTTTTCTTTAAATCCATCACGGTGGATTTTTCATTCTTTTCATACTGAACTCCTTTAATATTTTCACTGTATATTTTCCTTGACTCAGGAAAATCGCGTTGGTCCTCTGTCATATGTCTTGTCCCAAGAAGTAGTGCATCATATTTAAATTCTTCATATTGAATTCATAAATCAAGGATTACTTGTATCCAACAACAAGGCTTTCTGAATAAGTTGTCAAAATCAGGCTCCCCTCACCAACACTGTAATAATATAGGTTTGAATCAACAAATTTCTTGATGAAATACAAACTCATCAAGAATCTATCTATCTGATATAGTTTACAACTCATGGATGGTAGTGCGGATGGAAGTGTATTGGGTTTACTGGATCAAGTTTCTCATCATAGACTACTCCCTTTGTTTGTGAGAAACCTTTTTCTGTAGATCTCGTTTTGTATTTTTTGACATTCCATCAGCTGCATGCTTGATCTTATAGATCCACTTGGAAGTTACCACAAACTTCCCTTCTGGTCCTTGAATAATATCTTATACATCATTCTTTAAGATATACTAGTATTCTTCTTGTTATGGCATCTCACCATACATGTTCATCTATTTCTTCTCTAAGACAAGGAGTCTTAGCATTAATGAAGTGGCTCATGATTGAATGACATCTCAAAAATATATTTTTCTTTCTCGGGATGTGCCTTGAGGGGCTTGTATGTTTCTCTTCCTCTTGCAGAGTGAGTCTAGGTAGGACTTTTATGCCCTACTGCAATATCTATTAATATATCAACTGGAGAAACTGGATTAGATGGAATAATGTATGTCTCCCTTTGAATTGCTGAAAGGGGGAGAAGGCATTGACTCACTGCCAATATCCATCTGAGATTATATAGATATTTTAAAGGCTATCTCTTCTTCAAGGACAACATCTCTATTTGTCTCAATCTGTCTCTGACCAGGGATGTCGATCTAGAATGCATTTGAAGATTCAATGTTATCCCATAAACGTATCCTTTCTTCCTGAAGGGTCTAGCTTGGACTTCTTCTCTTTGGGTACATGAAAGTACACTGGGCACCCAAATATTCTGAAGTGTTCAATTTCAGGCTTCACTCCGGTGAAGACTTCTTCGGGAGTTATGTTTTTCAAAGTCTGGTGAAGACTCTTGTTCTGAACATATACTGTGTCTTGAATGCTTCTGCCCATATAATCATAGAAATATTCTGATCATGCATTATTGGATTGATTTCCTCAATGATGGTTCTATCTTTCCTCTTTCCCAAATAGTTTTGACTCCCTCAGAAGGATAAAGATCTTCCTTTGTTGTTAACCTGTCTAGAACAAGAAAACAAGAGGAACCAAATCAAGAATATCTCCTAAAGGAGGATAATGAGTACATCTCTATAATCAAAACATTTTAAGGATTGTTGTCACAACTACAACACCTACTTGTAATGTAGAAGAATTCAGAAATATAGGTTAGAGGAATGACAATTTCAATAATCAAACCTGGGGTCTTCACTTCCAATGTGTTGTTCTTCTGAATGTACTGAGATGCCTCTGGATCCATGACTTCATCAAGAAGGTTTCTTCCTCCTACAATTTCTCTCATGACAATGATACAAATAATATACATACAAGTGCATACCTGAGGGTGATGCTATTATTTATCCAATGGAACTTGGTTGATCTCTATCCTCTTGACATCTTGATCTCTGTTAGGTCCATCATATGTATGTTCATCATAATTTTGGAAAACCCTTGTCAACTAGGATAGAAAACCTAACAGCTAGGCTAGGCTAGCACTTTTAGGTTTTTTTTGGGCTCATGACTGCCAACAATAAGCCTTGATAGATATGATAGCCCTGGTGAGCTGAAGAGCTTCTTCAAGAAGTTTGCAGAAACACAATTCTAATTTTTTCTGCATAATTTGGCGAAAACCCTAGAAACCCTTAGAGCCAAAAAATCAAAATGCCTGAAAATGCAGTCTGAGACTTGTTGGAGGTACGCTAAAGGATGACATAAACTCCTATGTTCTTTTTATCCCCAACGTGCAAGCTTTGAGTGATGAAAATTCTCAGAAGGGTAAGCCATACAAAATTTCTGGGGACCCTAGGAGGGTCGTATGGTTTTTGCAGAGGTGAAAGAGAATGGTTGGAAAGTTCTTGTGCAATGGGATCTTCAAGACCTATGCTCTGATACCATGTTGATTTTGCAATAGGCTAGGTTAAGAATGAAGTTCATTCCATTTTATCATTTGTCTTAACCATAAACAATAGTGTTGCAACAACCAAGATCACAAGAAGAAACACCATGCACAAGAACACACGAAGTATACTGGGAAACCCTTCTCAACAAGGGAAGAAAACCAAGCCAAATACTTTGCTATATTCTTCAAGAGAAATACCTTCACCACCACTAAGACCTAGCACACAAGAGGGTGCTCAAACCCTAGAAGACTAGTGCCCAAGAGAGGTGCACACCTTTTCCCAAGTAGATGTACTTGTTGAAATTTCCAAACTCACATGAAAGATATGTTTCCTTAATGGGGAATTTACCTTTACTTATACTAACCTGAACCTGTCAACATAAGTGTGTATTGGCACAACAACCGACCTCATTGTTAGGTTTCTAACCCACACATAGGTAGAACAATATATTCGGATGTAATAAAGGTCAATATTAATAAGGCCTTGCAATAAAATATAATAAGTCGAATGTAAGAAGACCTAATAGAAGCTTCCTCTTCTAGAAGGATATTCCTCTAGATGCTTCTTTTGATAGACATATTTAGTATAAATAGGAGTCGAGGGTATGAGAACCCTAGCTTGGATATTATTGTAATAGAGCTCTGCTCAACTGGAGGTTTCCCCCTCGAAGAGGCTCGTGAACATTGCTTTCA
>SNQJ01S0015677.1:139718-153940 GCA_010110895.2 Picea sitchensis | reverse complement strand
ATGGATCGACCTAGATTTCCTGAAGCCCTCTTTAGATAAACCGATCAGCCACCTGACTTCTATAGTGCCACCGAGAACAACACTCGGAAAGATACTCTCTAGTACCTGGGTAGTATGGCTAAGGGTACGGTCTATTCTCCTTAGTTAGTGCCCTGAGATATTGGGATGAGTACTACTGTTGGACCTAGCACGTATATCAGAGAGCTATAGCATAGGGCAAACCCTTGTGTGTAGAACCCTTGAATACCTAACCCTTGGGGACATAAACATAAACAAATTAAAACAGATAAGATCTATTGTCACACAAATGTGTTCGGGTTGCCAAGTAACTACACTTTTCTTCCTGGTTAATCATTTGGGCATTTCATCACTGCAGTATTCTTTAGATTGGAGTATAACTCCGTAGGTGTAAAAAAAATAAAAAGTCTAGAAATTTTTTCAACATTATTTGAGACCTATTCCATTGGATTCATCTCTTCGCCCTTATCACATTCACACATATCATTTTTACGCAAAATCTTTTACCCCACCCGCCCCTTTTCGGTTCCCTCACCCTCATGGCCCACACCTGCAACCAAGACTTGGAAGATCGCTTCAATACCTTGCAATATAGTCTCATCTAGACCCAACGAGAAGTGAAACAACTTATTGCCAATGTTTCCGCCATCAATACAACCATGTAGTCCTCAATGGAGGAAATCAAACAAGACCTGACCACCTAGCTTGAATCTGTCTTTTCGTCACTCTACACCAAGCTTCATATCCCTACAGATAACCCTTCCTCTGACTCCCCCCCCACATACTGAAGGTGAACATTCCTCTCATTCCCATAACTTTCAGAACCATCACTTTCAACGTGACCTACGCCTTCCGCGGCTGGATGTGACCAAATTTGATGGATCAGACCCCACTGGTTGGGTAACCCAAATGGAACATTATTTATCTTTATACGACATCACAGATGACTTGGACAAACTACGGTATGGTGTTCTCCATCTAGATCAAGAACATTGGCAATGGTGGCAATGGAGAAAAAATTCTCATCAAGGGTATATTGCTTGGACACATTTTGTGGTAGAGATTTATGAATGCTTTGACACTAACACCAACCATTTGGGTCATTTGAAAAAATTGAAACAATCAAGAACAATGGAAGACTTTATAGCTTCCTTTGAGTGCCTGACTTTTCAGACAGAGGGCATGTCTGATGCTTTTTTCTGAGAGTGTTTTATTAGTGGCCTCAAGGATTAGATTCAAGCCCATGTCCTCATGACTCGGCCTCAGAGTTGGGTGGATGCTACTAAAAGAGATAAAGAAGAAAAACAGGTTGTATCTTCTCAAAACTAGAAACCCGCCTTTATCCCTTTCCCTAAACTAGTAAATCCCACTACTCCCTCCGCTCCACTAAAGATCCAAAAATTGACCAGGGCTGAAATGGCTGAATGCCAACTCAAAGGCCTTTGTTATAATTGTGATGAAAAATATTTATTGGGCCACAAGTGTAAGGAACAAAATCTTTTTATGGCCATATCTGAGGATATTTCGGAAGAGGATGTTTAAACTCCCCTTGTGTCTGATTCATCTGAAACCACTGACATAACCCCTCCCTCAGGCCCTCCCAAAGTGGAACCGGTCATTTCCCTCAATGCTCTCACTAGCTTCTCCACTCCCTAAACCCTCAAGCTAATTGGTTACATCAAGCAACAGAAGGTCATCATTTTGGTTGATAGTGAAAGCACCCATGATTTTATTCATCGCCACATTGCCTAAGAAACTCATTGCTACATCCATGTCGTCAATAATTTCCAAATCATGATTGCCAATGGTGGCTCCATGAAATGTGGAGGGTGTTGTGAAAATGTGCGTCTCCAAATTGGTGAATACCACCTGAAATATCATATGTTTGATATCGACATGGGCGGTTGTGACATTGTGTTGGGTGCAGACTCGCTAAGGACTTTGGGTCCCATTCTCATGGATTTCAAGGAATTAACCATGCAATTTGACCAGGAGGGCTAGCAATATAAGTTCCAAGGCATCACTATCGGTTCACTTGAGATCATTAGTTCCCATCACATGGAAAAGATGCTCAAAAAAGGTAATTATGGTGTTATTGCCCAACTCCATGCCATACAAGCAACATAGATACCCTCGGTGCCGCAATACCTCCAAGCCAACCTGTCTAAACATAAAGTGGTCTTTTCCACTCCCCAGGGAATCCCTCCTTCTCATGGTGTTCATGATCATTCCATTTCCCTTGTACACGGAAGCCTTCGTCCCAATATCCATCCGTATCGTCACCCCTTTTCCCAAAAAAATGAAATTGAGAAAATGGTCTAGGAACTCCTTAATGCAGGCATTATCCGCCCTAGTACGAGTCCCTACTCTTCTCCGGTGGTCATGGTCCTGAAGAAAGAAGGCTCTTGGTGAATGTGTCATGACTTCCATGCCCTCAACAAACTTACCATTAAAGACAAATTTCCCATTCCCGTCATTGATGACCTCCTGGATGAATTAAGTGGTGCCCAATTGTTTACAAAACTTGATCTTCGTTTGGGCTACAACCAGATATGTATGAAAGAGGCATACATTCCCAAGATTTCCTTTAGAACTCATGAGGGCCACTATGATTTTTTGGTCATGCCCTTTGGCTTGTGTAATGCCCCCTCCACCTTCCAAAGCCTCATGAATCATGTCTTAGTTTTATTTGATGATATCCTCATCTATAGAAAAACTTGGGCAACCCCTCTAGCTCATGTGGATCGAGTTCTCCATATACTCTCTCAGCACCAACTTTTCCTGAAATAGTCTAAATGTGCTTTTGGCGCCTCAGAAGTAGAGTACTTGGGTCATCTGGTTGGCAAGGATGACGTCAGGGTGGATCATAAAAGGATTGAAGCTATACAAGACTGGCCTCACCCAAAGATTCTCAAAAGATTGAGTGGATTTCTGTGCTTAACAGGTTATTACCACAAGTTTGTTAAGAATTATGGAAAGATTGGAGCACCTCTCACTGCTCTCCTAAAAAGTAACTCTTTCACTTGGACCCCAGTCGTTGCTCAAGCTTTTCAAACCTTGAATATGGCCATGTGCACCACTCCAGTCCTGAACCTTCCTGATTTCACAAAGACCTTTGTCTTGGAATGTGATGCTTCAGGAAAAGGAATTGGTGTTGTCCTTATGTAAGAGGGTTGGCCTTTGGCCTTTACCAGCAAGCAACTATCTGAAAGAAATATGGGCAAATAAATCTATGAAAAGGTAATGTTGGCTATTCTGCATGTCGTTGATCTGTGGCACCATTATCTATTGGGGCAATGCTTCTAAATTAAGACAGACCATCAAAGCCTCAAGTATTTTCTGGAACAATGCCTTTCCTCTCCGGAGCAACAAAAATGGGTGACTAAGCTCTTTGGATATGATTATGAGATCATTTACAAGAAAGGTAAAGACAATGTGGTTGCGGATGCACTTTCCCGAAAATATGAAGACGAAGGATCCCTTTTTTCTCTTTCCTTCATTGTACTAGATTGGCTCCAAGTCGTTTGCCAGGAATGGCTACAAGATCCCAAAAGTTCACATCTGATCCAACAATTGTAGTCCAATGCTCCAGCTTCCCCAGGGTTCTCTTGGCTCCATGATGAGATTCGATACAAAGTCCGTTTATATTTAAGTAAACAGTCAAATCTTAAATCCACGGTACTTTCTGAGCTTCATGCTACACCCACAGCAGGGCACTCAGGGTTCACCAAAACCTATGACAGGGTCAAACGTTCTTTTTTTTGGGATGGTATGAAACAACACATTCATAATTTTTTCATTGAATGTGATGTGTGTCAATGAAACAAGGGAGAAATAGTCAAATCTCCAGGCACACTACAATCGCTTCCGATTTCACATTCTATTTGGAGGGATATCTCTATGGATTTTATTACAGGCTAACCCAAATCGAGAAATAAATCAGTCATCATGGTGTTTGTTGATCACCTTTCCAAGTATGCTCATTTCTGCGCTGTTCAACACCCATTTAAAACATCCATGGTGGCTCAAATTTTTATGGATCAGGTATTCAAGATTCATGGCATGCAACACTCTATTGTTTTTTATCGCGACCCCACTTGCACAAGCAATTTTTGGTAAGAATTATTCAAGATACAAGGCACCCAATTGCATCTCAACATAACTTATCATCCCCAGGATGATAGTCAAACGAAAGTTGTCAACAAGTGTTTGGAAACAAATTTGAGGTGTTTTTCCTCGGAAAAGAAAAATCAGTGGGCTCAATGTTTACCCCTAGCTAAATGGTGGTACAACACTTCATACCATACAACTACATAAATGACTCCTTTTGAAGCAGTATATGGACAGAATCCACCTTCAGTTCTTTCATACCTACCGAGTGTCTTGAAGGTCCAGGCGGTTGAACAAACACTTACAGTTCGAGAGGATATTCTTCGTACCCTCAAATAGAATTTGGTCATGGCACATAATCGCATGAAGCAACAAGCAAATCAAGGTCTCTCTGAACATCAATTTGCAAAAGGGGATCAGATGTTTCTTCAATTACAACCTTACAAGCAAAATTCCCTCAAGGTCGAGCATTGTCAGAAGTTAGCGCCCAAATTTTATGGTCCTTATACCGTTCTCAAGCATGTGGAACAGGTGGCCTACTAGTTAGCTTTTCCCAATCATTCAAAGCTACATCCTATTTTTCATGTTTCATGCTTAAAGAAGGTGATTGGAACTAAGTGCCAAATTCAAACCAACCTTCTTGAGTTAGCTGAAGAAGGATCCATTTGGCTACAACCACAAGAATTTTTGGACCAGCGTGAGCGTCACCTACGTCAGAGAACCATCAAGGAAGTGTTAGTTCAGTGGAAAGATACAACTCCAACAGATGCCACTTGGGAACCAACGACCATTCTGCAACAATTTCCACATCTCAAGCCTTGAGGACAAGGTTATTTTTAAGGGGGAGGACATGTTATGGTCCTAACCTGCACATAGGTAGAACAATATATTCAGATGTAATAAAGTTCAATATTAATAAGGCCTTGCAATAAAATAGAATAAGTCGAATATAAGAAGACCTAATAGAAGCTTCCGCTTCTAGAAGGATATTCCTCTAGATGCTTCTTTTGATAGACATATTTAGTATAAATAGGAGTCGAGGGTATGAGAACCCTACCTTGTATATTATTGTAATAGAGATCTGTTGAACTGGAGGTTTCCCCCTCGAAGAGGCCCATGAACATTGCTTTCAGAATCAAAGTGCTATTTTTGTTGTTATTCTTATATCATTTGAATGCTATTGTGGTGATTGTTCTGGTTATATTGTTGTTATTCTACCATTTCTAGAATTTTATTTCTGTTCTGCATACTTTTTATATCTGGTATATTACACTCACTATCTTATAATATAATTAATATTAACCCGATTAATTATCTTTTAAATTAATTAATAATCATATTAAGGTGGGGCCGACCTGTACCCTTTACATTACAATTAGGGTTACACGTAGGTCTAACTCTTGGACAATATAACAAAGGATATGATACACCCACTAGTGCTCATCCACTAGGGTCACATCCATAGGTATGTCCATATCTTTGGCTCACTTCATTACACAAAAGAAACATATCTTCACACGTTCACCTGTGCTCAACCACATGCATGTCCACTCTACATATCTTCTTTCCCACTGCCTCACATAGGAGAATCATCTAAAGTTTCTCATCAACTCTGTTGCTTAGATGAGGTTAATACATCATCTTCATTTCTATTCACATGACGATGCACCCAACACTTTGGGATTTCACATGTTCACCTTGTGCTCAGCCACAGACATGTTTAACTCAACATATCACCTTTCCCACTGGATAATCATATGGAGTTCTTCTCAACTCTCTGAATGAAGGAGGTCATCTCTACGTTCCAACTCTGTCTCAGGTGGGAACCATGTACCCTTCTTAGGGGCTTTCTCTCAGGTTTGTAAGCTGGAGAAAGACTCAGATAGTTGCAATGATCCACATCTCACAGGTTTGTAAGCTAGAGAATGTCTCACATAGCTACAATCATCAACACTTATTTGGACTTGAAGGTAGTTTTCCATACATATGTATGATCTATTAGGGCCTGATGGTAGATAGACTTCAAATCAATCTTACTGAAGTATTTTACCCCCTTGATTTGTTCAAGGATATTGTCAATTCAGGGAATCAAGTACCGGTTCCTGAATATGATTTTATTTAGGGCATGTTAATCGATGCAGAGTCGTCAGGTTCTGTCTTTCTTTTGCACAAGAATAATTGAGCTTCCACACGGTGATGATCTGGGTTGGATGTGACCTGTTGACCACCTATTTCAACTAGGGGTAAACTCCATGTACCATGAAGATATCCACCAGATGGTGCTAGCAAGTTAAAGACTTGTTGGTTCTACAAGGCAGTTTTGGCCTTCAACACATATTTTTGGAATTGGAACTTCCGCTCCCCTTCATGGGATAATAATGTAATGGGTCTGTATGGATCATAGTTTAGCCCAGTTTCCTAGGACTTCATCATTAGATGAGTTCCTTTCATCGAGTGTTTTTTTCCCTCAGGTTATTAATTTGGCCTAACCAACCTTATTAATTTCCCTTGAGTTTTTCACTCCCACAATAATTCTCCAAAGTGGTGAAAGGCGTTCTAATGGTTGAGCCCCGTGGTAGCTAGTGTCTAGGAATATTGTAAATTACCATGCACCAGATCCCATTAGAACTCCGAAGTTAAGCGTGCTTGGGCTAGAGTAGTACTGGGATGGGGGTGCAAGCATTCGCTTGTTGATTTTCTGCAATTTTTCTCCAAAAACAGGGAGGAACAACCCATTTGGGGCCATCTAAAGTCAAGTAAACACCTCCCAAGTTGGGGTAATAAATACCCACTTCTCTCTCTCTCTCTCTCTAATTCTCATTGTGATCAAGCCCAAGGGAGTCCCTAGGGCTTGCATCTCTCAAGCAAATTTAATTTTCTGCGTTTTATTTTTATTGTTTGCCTACACCTAGGAAAGAGTTTGGCAAAGACAACCATCCTATATTGTAAGGATAATAATTTAGTTGTGGTTTATTACTTCTAGTTCTTGTGTTTATGGTTTATCTATAGATCTTAGAATCCCTTTTCATTTCATTGCTTAAGCCGTGGAGGCATAGTAACTTACTGGTGTTTTTCAAGATTTTCCTTTATTTCCAAGTACTTACTTTGCTTTCAAGTTTAATCACTTAATCTCTTTCAAGCTTAAGAAACTTATTTTAGTTTACTTGCAAGCATTCAAATCAAATTTATTAACTAATTTTTAAGGCTCAATTTACCTTAGATCCATAGGATTTCAATTTATCTAGTTAATTAGAACGCCTTCAACTATCTCAACTTTTCCATCAAAAAAGGAACCTAAGGAAGAAGCTGTGGGTGCTAGATCAGGGATGGTCTCATGACACTAGGTGTCCCCCTTGTGGAGTACTTTTGTTCCCAGATTGACTTGTGGAGTTAGGGTGTGGCCTTGTTTGCCTCACTTCTTGAGCACTCGACAATATTTTTGGTATAAGAGGGGAGAGTTCTTGGAAAGTTACATAGTTTTAGGATTGACACTTTAACTTAATCAACTTAGGAAATACTAAAACTTAATCCACCTAAAATTGGTATGATTTCTTAATATTTTGATGGTTTATGCTCATTAATATTGCAATCATTTCACTTAAGTTACTTTACATGCAATCGTATTTGAGCATTGTGGATAGTTAACTATAAGTTACACATCTCTTTCCCGTGGAGGCTCTTTTATTGGATCTTTCTTTTCATCTTTAATCACCCCTTGAAGTTGCGCATCTTGTGAAGGCACTTCTTGTTTGGGCATGTAGTTGTGTTGACGCCATTGAATACACCCCCTTGAAGTTGCACATCTTGTGGAGGCACTTCATTGTTTGGGTTGTTGGCTTGTTGTGTTGTGGTGATTGTCTCTTGAATACTCTTTCCTTTCCCTGCACAAATCAAGACAAGTTAGTTTTGTTAATGCTTCCTTTCCTTTCTTGTTCATAGTTGTATATTGTTGTATCTTTAGTATTATTTATATTATTTTGTATAGATAGTTGTATCATTTATTTATTCAATTGTTGTAAGTAATTATTTTGTATTTAATTGTAATCCTTTGTAAAGTTTAATCTCCTTTTGTAACTTAATTGAACCCTTGCCTAACCTTAGGCACTAGTATCAGTTGGATTAGGAAAAGGGTTGCTTGTCATTGAAGGTTTGAATTTGCATTTGCTTGCCTCTCATATAGGCTAGTTTCCCCCAACCTATAACAAATTAAAATTAACTCCTAGACATAATATTTTAAGTCACGTAGTAACTAGGGTCTACCCCTCTTGGCTTCCCTAGGAGTAAGCCTAGATGAAAGATGTTCAAGTCGAGGTGACAGTGCGCTTGAACTTAGACATCGTGTCTCCGAGGACACACTAAGTGGATCAAGACTTATTCCACGTTTTCAAGTGTGTATAAGGACAAAAACATCTTCGGCGCCGTTGTCGGGGATAAGTATTTTATCCTTGGCCTTAACGACTTAATTTTAACTTATTCTTTTAAAAATAAGTAATAAATTTTCTCCCTAATTTTTTTTAACTTGAATTGGTTTATTTATTTTTACTTACTCTTCAAGTGGCGACTCCATTCGAAAAATATTTGAAGTATACTACTAGGATCACTTCACAAGGAGTGACTTACTCTTTTCCTGAACCTGAGAAGGTTTATAGGAGGAGATTAAATCGCCTTGATCCTAGGAGGCTACTTAAAAGTCTTGGGGAAGAAGCACTCACTGATATCCAATTCTTGTTTCAAACTAATAATCCACCAACTGTTAATACTAAAACAACTAATTCTAACGTAACCATGAGTATGTTTATGAGTCCTTTGAATTTTATAGCAATCCAAGGGGCTCCCCACACGATTCCTGACAAAGCTATCGAGAAGTTGCATTGTTTTTCAGGAAATAATGTTGTTAGTGCACATTCTCACATCATGAGTTTTGAATTATGTGTTAATAAGTGGTGTTATGGGCATGATGAGGAGGATGTGAAGATGAGATTGTTTGTGTTCTCCCTAGAAGGGTATGTTGTTGAATGGTTTTCAGATCAGGATCCTAACACGTTTAGTACCGTATCCGAAATAGTGAAAGCTTTCAAAGAAAGGTGGGGTGATCATAAAGAGAACATATTTTTGCTTGCTACCCTTAGCTCATGTCAGAAAAAGGAAAATCAAACTATGGTTGAATTTAATAAAATATTTAATGACTTGGTGAAAAGCCTCCCTAAAGATATTAAGCCTTTAGATGTTGCAATTTTGATTTATCATATAGAATCTTTTGAGGGATAAATGAGATATGCACTAAGGGATAAGGATCCTCAAACCCTTAAGAAGCAAAAGATATGGCAGTAAGGATTGATAAAAATATGCAAGATGCTGGGAAGTCTAACATTTCTAGTTTTTCTAGAGGAACTTCTTATTAACCTTATGAGGAAAAGAAAAAGAAGGTTGAAATTCAAGAGTCTTCTAATGATGGCATTAAGTAACTCACTCAATTGATTAAAGAAATGGAGATTAATCATGCTAATCAATTGAAGGAACGTGTTAGTCAAATGAATGCCATGAAGAATAGGTTGATAGCCATGAAAAGAGGTCAATCTACTAGGCCCCAACATATGCCAAATGATAAATGGCTTAAGATAAATTCTCCTCAAGATCAAAGGCCACCAAATCCATTCGAATCCACTAACTTGGTTGATCACTAAGCTATTCCTTATTGTAGACCTTGTGGATAGTTTCATGAGGAATCAACTTGCCAAGTCTTTCTTCATGTTCATGATGAAATGGGACATTAGAGAAGATAATGAACAAGTTAATATGTTTGGTCATGAATATAATATTAACATGCATGAATGGATGGATTTTGTAACGTCCCCAGCCACCAATAGGCCGGGAAACACCACTGCTCTGACACTTCAGTTAGCTCTGATACCAATTTGTAGCATACCCCTGGACAACAACACCACTGTCGGGTAATGATACCAAAACACCTTGTATCCAACAAACTATCTTTGATACCAATTTGTAACATCCCCAACCACCAACAGGCTGGGAAACACCATTGATTTGACACTTCATTTATCTCTGATACCAATTTGTAGCATAATCCCAGCCAACAACACCACTGCCGGGTAACGCTACCAAAACACCTTGTCTCAAATAGACTAGCTCTGATACCAATTTGTAACGTCCCCTACAACCAACAGGCCGGGAAATTCCACTGCGGAACATACATATATATAATACATGCATATTTGAAGAATTTAAATCAAATAACTCAGAGTTATGTTGGAAGCCATTTCACATTTTTATCCTATCCTTATAAGCTGCCTACACAAGTGTTTTGGAACCCTTGATTTTAATCGCAATCTTTGAATAAAACAACACTATTATTTTGCACATTTTCACACCTGCCTTTGTTCTCATTTTCACGACTGCAAGCATGAAAAATTTGATTTCGAGGTCATGTCAATGGCATTAAAATCATCACTGGATTATTATGGTCACCCTTGTCTATGTGTTCATTTCATTTCCAATTTAATTATGGTCGCACAGTTAGCAAGACACCAAAACCTTTACTCATTTGACATTGTTTTGTTGTTGATATGATTTCATTTTTATGAGACTGTGATGGTATTTGAATGATTATGATTGAGTCTTTGATTCAATGGTGGTTTGATGTTCTATTGCTTTTGATTGAATTCAATGGTTTCATAAACATGGTGGTTAGACCCTTAATTCAATGGTTTCATACAAAGCATACATTTTATGATCGAATTCTTGGTGATATATCCAAAACATTGTTTTGATTATAAGACCATGCAAACACTATTGCTTGCGCAAATATTTGGGTTGACTTACCATAGTTTTAATTAATTGTTTGAATGGAATTGTTTTTAACATATACCAATAGTGATTTGAATCACCATATGTGGCATCGATTGTACATATGGATATGACTGTTTTGCATGGGTTGATTTCATTCCACCACCTTCACACACTTAGGCATTAATGCATGCCTTCTATCCCAGGTCACCTCTGTTGGTTTTGGGGAAATCCCTGAGCTTTCGATCCTACGTTTACCTTGTCCAAACCCTTGCCCATTTACTCGGCTCATTGTGTGCCCTTGCCTATGGCACCTATGGTGCGCATAGAGCCTAATGGTAGCCAAACACTCCTGCTATTCGACAATGCTCCTGAGGATTTGGAAAATAGTGGCTGGCTGGTGTTTATTCAAAGATTTGAGGGTTTCAACCTTTCGGTAGCTCAACAATTCACCCTCACGTTTGACGGATGCAGGGATAAGGTCGGAGATATCCAAATCGAGCTAAATGAGGAATTCCTCAGCTCGGCTACAGGCTTACCAGCTACAGGGCAAAGGTCATTTAAGAACTCCAAAGTAGATGAGGTGCCGTGGCCTCTACTATTCACATCGAGAAAGATTGTTAGTTGTGATAGAGGTATGAATGTATATGCCCTCAAACCCAGGTGGCATGATCTATTGGCAATTGTTAAGCAATTTGTGACTTGCGAAGGTTGTTATGGTTTGGTATTTCTATATCATCTTCAGTTATTGATGAATTTTATAGACTACCCTCTGAACATGCCCCACTATCTCCTACGTAGTCTTTACAAAATGTCCAAACGATTTAAGTGTGAGAAGGATGATAGAAGCCTTTTCCATCACTGCTTGATCAAAGTCATTATCGTTCATCATTTGAGCCTTAGTGGTGACTGTTGGCAAGCCTTCCTATCAAGGAATCGCTTTGCCACCCCCGAGTGTGTTCTAATGGATAAATCTATGGTCACTGAAACACTGGTTGAGCCAGCCGTGCCACCTCCTACCCTTTTACCCCCTGTCAAACCCTCGAATTGCCCTGACATGGACCTACCCGATACCATGGCCGACTCGTGTGCTAAAGACAATACTAAGGCCGTCAAGAGGCCTGTGAGGAAGAAAGGCAAAGGTGATACTGTTGTCAACAGTAAGGGAAAGAAAAATGCACGATGGATATCGAGATGTGCTCAGAACAAGCCCAAGAAGAGCACTGACCAAAAACCTATCGTCTTGAGCGAGGATTCAGACTCTGAGATTGAACGTTTCCTAGCCAAGGAATACCCTTACTCTCATGGCCTCTGCTCTATGGAACCCTGTGACTATGTTTCCAACTTACCTCCGTGCCTCAAGAACGACCCTAATTTCCCGGGGATTAAGCTTCACAATGACACCCCTGGTAACTTGAAAGAACCCTCGCTTGTAATGCCAAGGCCCGATCAATCATTGTGTACCCAATGCAATTCCTGGCTTGAACGTTACTACATGGATGTTCCCCTATTGAAATCTAAGATTAAATCATTAGAGGAACGAGTTACTGTGCTATCAAAGGAGAACGACATGCTACAAGCCAACGAGAAGAAACAAAAAACCACCGGTTCAATTGTCTTCAGAAATGTCGAGGCAACAACATCCTTTGTCAATTCAAAGTTATCATGATCGAATCATTTTCCTATTGCCCAGGTATGTATTTCAACATCGATTTTGTTTTATGAGTTGGTTTGAAATAGTATGACCGATTGGGTTTGCTTTCAATTAGTTCTATTCGTTTTAATAGATTCAAAACGATTCTGTTATTTTCATTTTACCAAAAATTATATCATTATGAATCATGTACGGAAGATTTGTTTGCTAAAATCGAGTATAGTTATGTTCTGGATTGATACGATTTTGTTGTTCTTGGATTGTATCGGCTCTGAGTTAGCTCAATTCGGTTCTATTTGGTTTGATTTTGAAACGATTCTGTATGTTTGAATTAGCATAGTCTTTTATGTATGAGATGCATCAATATCAAAGATTAGTTTGATAAATACAATGTAATCTATTGATTCGAAAAAACAAATCTGCTAGTTTTGGATTTAAAAACGATTTTGTTAAGTTCTGAGTCGACATGAAATATTGCGTTTGTATTAAATGAACATGAAAGATTTTCTTGATCGGTTATAGTCTGTTTCGTTTGAGATTGATTCAATAATGATTTCGTTGATTTCAAATTATCAAAACGACTCTGTCTGCTCTGAATCGGTAATAAAAAGTGTTTGACAAATTGCATATTTCCCTGTTACCATTCAGTTAATTAAACACGATTTCTGTCTGTTTCAAATTGGCATAAAGATTTGGTTACTTCTGGCATGAACGATTTGTTTTGTTTTCAATTAGTAATTAAATATTTGTTTGATAAGTCGAATATATTTCTATTAGTTTTGGATTGATTTAAAACAGTTCTGTTTTCAAATTAGACCAACTACAGAATCGTGAGATTCTGTAGCTAGTCTTAAAATTTGGATTTTTGTTAATTTTACAAATAAAACATTATCTAAACTTGTCTATTCTTGTGCAGTTTTAGGTGCATACGAATTTCAATAACCAATTGGATGTGCTGTGGCATTTTAGAACATACTTTTGTTACATTGATCTGGTTCAAGTTGTTAGTTTTAGTTAGAAATAGACATTTGGGATATTCTTCCCATATTTTCTGTAAACAGTGGTTGATAATTCCTACAGGGATGTTTTACCCTGTGGTCTTTAAATACTTGTTATTTTTTGTAATGAACCCATTGATTGGTGGGAGAACAAGACTATGGATTTATGATGATACAAACTCTAATGGAAGTGGATATTTTGTAACAACTTTAGCTTTCAATTTGTCATACTTTCGTTCAGGTTTTGTGCATTTCAATTTGTGATTAAGTCATTGACTACTTTAGATATCAAGACTTATTACAGGTTAATGCGTTGTGATTTAAATTTTGTCCATGTCTTATGTATCTTAGTTTTCATACAACAATTACTCTGTTTCGATTTAATGAATAAAGGTTTATCTTCTTCATTAAATGAATCATTTTGTACAAATCTTCGCATACGGGTTTATCTAATTGTGATGGTTTGTAAATTATAAGATTGCTGTCGTTTTATGCCTTGTTTGTTCTGTCATTGATATTCAAAAGAGTATCGTTGCTTCCTGTTTACAAGAAGCTTGTGGAAAATCTGGTGTGGGTTTCCTCCCATCAAACAACTGAATCAGATACTTTGCATGGGACAAATTGGAAAGTGTTATTAC
>SNQJ01S0015677.1:99226-124560 GCA_010110895.2 Picea sitchensis | reverse complement strand
TGAGGCCCTCAACTGATTTCTCTCCTTACAATGAAAGATGAAGAATGTGGGTGAAAGAACTCCAAGCTTGTCCACTCTAGTGAGAGGTGGAAAGCATATGAAATGGTGCTGATTATGTTTATTGCCAAAGAATGAGTCTCTAGCAATCTCAACAGCATAACAATACAAAGAATTCCTTGAGAAAATGGTGGTCATCCATGGATTTTTATAGCCAAGCATTGGGTTATTATGCAACCTCTTTTGAATGTGAAAAGGGGCTCTTTAGGGCACAATTAGGTCTTTGACCAGCCCTCCATGAGGATTGATCTCGGATTTGGTGTCAAATCGACTTGGGAGCCGATCCATTAGTGGTTGGGAGGCCGACCAATTTCAATAAATGCGCCGTTTAGCAGGCGCGCGGGTTTTTCGCCCCACAGCCGCGCCTTTTTCACATATGCGTGCTTTGTACTTTTCTGTTACGCGCGTGTGCGCGCGCGGCCAGATGATGTCAAGCGCCTTTCAATTTTTTGGGTCATTTGTATAGTTTTTTGACCCTTTTGTAATGCTAAGGAATTAATCGTGTGCCATGAATGACTTTTTCCTGTTTTGATGATGCGGAGTTCTTGTCACCCTGTGCGGACGAAATTTCAGTGATAACAATTTGCAATATCCTCTGTCCAAAAATCAATGAATAAACTAGAACTTATCAATGTTCCAGTGGCTTGGTATATATTTGAAGTTATCATGATGCCACATTATTCCTAAGCACGTTAGAAGACTAGTTCATCTTGGAGGGGTCAAACACTCAATGGGTGATGGAAAAAAGAAATAGATTATTACTACAACTTTATTACTATGTTTTGGAGCATATATTGATTGCCAAAATATCTAAATATATACATTTAATTGTGTATGGGGGGAGGGGGGGGGTGGTTTCCACTACTATGCATAATGGTTGTAATTGGGGCATATGTTGATTGCTCAAATTTCTAAACATATATGTATGCATGTATGTATGTATGTATGTGGTCCACTACTATGCATAATGGTTTTCACTAGATGATTTATGTATTCATCATTGCAAGTGACTAACATATGTGCAATATCCATTGCCATAAAATCAATGTATAGAATAGAACACACCTTGGTCCAATTTTGTTAATGTACAATTATTTTTGTTTTTCATATATCCAAGAAAAAAATTGATTTGGTGTATTGTGACCCAATGGTAAATAAAAAAGTTTGAGTAGGATAAATATAGATCATGGTATGCTACTATAAGAGGGGATTTATGTATTTAGGGTAAGTGTTGGGTATGTGATATTCTTTGCACAATTTTGGGTCCTATTAGAGTTTTTGGGGGAAAAGCATTATAATTTTTTTTTTGGGGGGGTTTATTCGCCAAATTGGGTGGTCTTTCGCCTTTGGCGGGGGTGGTTTTTCACCTTTGGTGGTTTAGTGGTGTATAGTATTTCAACCTATGGTTTTCTAATTCTGGTTAAGGAATTAAAGTTGTAATCTAATTTGGGTCAATGGATTAGGGGTTTTTTGGATGCCACAAGATCGTA
The DNA here is from genome assembly GCA_010110895.2 of Picea sitchensis. NCBI lineage: Eukaryota > Viridiplantae > Streptophyta > Pinopsida > Pinales > Pinaceae > Picea > Picea sitchensis. Next base: position 123,013 of record SNQJ01S0015677.1, on the reverse strand, counting down.
TGTATTGTATTTTAAGCAATGAAGTTGAACTATGAATAGAATTAGAGGTGCAACTCTAAAACATGTAGCTAGTTTTCCCAGTTGGGTTTCCAATGTACATCTTCATGTATATGTTTGATTGTAGTTGTTTTCTTTTCTGTGTTAAGAATCTATGTGTGCATTGCATTAATGTAAAAGTTTTAAAAATTATATTTGGTATCAGAGTAGTTATTGGCTTCAAGGGGATTCCTTTATGATTAATGGTTTAGCTCATGTCTATGATAAATCTTGTTACAATGGGAGCTCTATAATATCGATTCTTGTGGAAAAAAAAAATGGTGAGCAGTTCAAAAATAAAGAATGAAAAATTTAATGGGAAATTTTTTGAGCTATGGAAGTAGAAGATGGAAAATATTTGCAAAGATCAATGGGTCATTATAGATCTAGGTATTGCACATACCAGAATGTCAATAGAAGACTAGAAAAAGTTGGATTGGAAGGAAAAGAGCACAATTCAGTTGTGTCTCTCAGATTCAATATTACTAAATGTGTTAGGGGAAGCTACAACTATTGGAATAATTTAGGGGCTCTGTATTAGTCTAAGTCCCTAGTAAATAAAATTTTCATGTGGAAGAAGTTGCACAACCTGAGGATGAAAGATGGAGACTCAGTAACAGAGCGTTTGAAATCCTTCAATATTGTGGTAAGTCAGTTATTGTCCGTTGATATTGAGATTTCTAATAAAGATAAGTGTATCAGTTTATTGTGATCTTTACCAGACTCATATGATAGTCTAGTTGTGGCCATAAGTAGTAATGCAACTACTTTAAGTTTCAATGGTGTGGTCTCATCCTTGTTTTCATAGGAGATGATGTGGAAAAACATGGAAAGATAGAGAACATATGTATTATTTATAAGAGGATGTTCCCAGGAAAGAAACAAAAATAAGTCATCAAGTAGGATATCTAAATATAGAGAAAGATCTAAATCTCCAAGAAGATTCGTAAAGGTATGTTGGAGATGTGGAAAAGAAGGGCATTACAAGAAATATTGTAGATCCAAAAGTGTTGAGAGAGGGAAGGGATCTGATGATGCCCCTTCTACAGAAGAAAAAACCTTCGTAGATGAAGGAGGGGATGTGTACTTGGATTCTTCAAGCACACATGCAGATCATGAGGTATGGTTGATCGAATCAGGTGCATCATTTCATATGACTCCTCACATGGACTGGTTTTGTGAGTATGAAAGGTATGATGAGGGTGATGTTTTTCTAAGAGGTTAATCGACAGCCAAAATTGTAAGATGAGGAAAATTCAAGTTGAAGCTCATTGGATGGTAGGATTAGAACACTCCCTAGTCTTGTGCACATCCTAATATTGGCCAAGACTTTGATTTCTATAATCAAGATGGATAATGAAGGTGTAAAAACAATGTTTGAAAAGGAAACTTGTAGGATGGTTTGGGGAAAAATGGTGTTATTGAGGGGAGTTCGGATTGAAACTATGTATAATCTACTAGGAAGCATTATTAGTGATGGGTGAAACAATTCCATTATTCTTGAGATTGGTGTTGAAGAAGGAAAATCTCATGCAGTCTCTAGAGAAAAGACTATGTTGTGGCATCAAAGACTAGGCATATTGGATGGAATGGGCTTCAATTACTACATGGTAAAGGTATGGTTGAAGGTATCTTGAACTTCTCCCCAAATCTTGGTTTATGTGAGCATTTCTTGTATGGGAAGAAAAATCAGATAAGATTCTCCTTTGGTGCTATGAGGATAGGGGGAATTTTACAATTGGTGAACAATGATGTGTTTGGACCTGTGACGATTCCATCACTAGGTAAATATGTATACTATGTCTCATTTATAGATGAATTATCAAGGAATACATGGACTTATTTCCTTGGAAAGAAATTTGAAGTCTTTGAAATTTTTAAAGACTTTAAGGCTCTTGTGGAAAACCAAACATAGAAGAAAATTAAGGCGTTGAGGATGGATAATTGTGGAGAATTTTGCAGGAATGAATTTGATGAATTTTTAAAGAAATGTGGTATAGAAAGGTAGAAGAATACTCCATACACACCTCAACAGAATGGATTTGCAGAAAGGATGAACATGAGATTGATGAAAAGTGCAAGGAACATGCTTAGTGGTGTTAGGTTGGGACAATAATTATGCTATATGTAGTGGACACTACATGTTACCTGGTAAATTGATAACCCTCATTAGCATTGGATGTCATGACTCCACATGAGGTATGGATTGGTAAGAAACCATCTCTGACACATCTCAAGGTTTTTGGTTGTGATGCTTATGTACACATTCCAAAGGAAAATAGTAGTAAGTTGGATAAAAATGATGAAAGTGTATATTTACTATCTATGAAGATGGTATGAAAGGTTATAAGCTTTGGAACCTAGAAACTACGAAAGTAGTGTATAGATGAGATGTGGTATTTAGAGAAATAAAAGATGTTTTCAAATAATAAGTCCTACCAAGGGAAGAAGAACCAAAGAAAATAAATTTTGAATTGAAGGATAATGAATTTGACTCTATAGAACAACAATAATAATAAGAAGAAGAACCTCATACTCCAGTATTGAGGAGATTGGTTTTGGAAAGAAGGAAATTGGAAAGGTATAATTCACCATATTTCCATTCAAATTTTTCTTTGTTTATTATTGATGATGATCCTAGAACTGTTAGGGAGGAAGTGGATTCAGATGATGGAAAACTTTGGAAAAAGGCCATGGTTGAAGAAATGACAACCTTGGACAAGAATGAGGCTTGGTATCTAGTAGAGTTTCTGACTAGAAGAAATCCCATTTGCAACAAATGAGTGTTTAAGAAGAAGTTGAATGCAAAATGCAAAGTGGAGAAATGCAAAGATCGGTAAATAGTAGAAAAAGTTTATTCCCAAGTAGAGGAATTGAATTTGGTAAGTTTTTTTTCTCTTGTTGCGAAGTTAACTTCTATCAGGTTTCTTTGATTTGTTGTTGCTTCTTTTGATTTTGAAGTAGAATAGGTACATGTGAATAAAACATTCCTACATGGGGATGTGGAATAATAAATCTATGTGAAGAAACCAAAATGTTTGTTAGTGAAGGGAAAGAAAAAGATAGTTTGCATGATGAAAAAGTCCTTTTATGGGTTAAAGAAATCACCAAGGAAATGGTATAAAAAATTTGACACTTATATATTAGGATTTGGATTCACAAGAAGAAAATCCAATGACTGTGTGTATTTCAAATTAGTAGGTGATCGTCTTATTTATTTGGACTTGTATGTGGATAATATGTTGTTGATAGGAAACAATAGGGAAATGATCTAGGATGTGAAAACTTATTTGTCCTATAAATTTGACATGAAAGATCTTGGCGCTGCAAATTTTCTTTTAGGAATGGAAATTATAAGAAATTGAGCAAACAAGAAACTCTAGTTGAACCAAATAAAATATGTTGAGTCAATATTGCATAACTTTAATATGCGTGAATGTAAAACTGTCAAGGTCCCTATTCCTGTAGGTGTAAATTTGTCCATAGATCAATGTTTGAAGACACATGAAGAGGAAGAGGACATGTCCCATGCTTCATATGATACTGTCATTGATAGTTTGATGTATGCAATGGTTTGTAGTACTAGATCAGATATTGCACATGTAGTGGGAGATTTGATCATATATATGTCAAAACTAGGGAATGAGCATTGAGCAAAATAAAAGAGGGTTTTCAGGTATTTGCATGGAACTAATACTTATGGATTGTGTTACCAAGGAAGACTAGGATTGGACAGAGTGTTGGACATACATGGATTTGTTGATGTAGATTGGGCTAGAGATTTGGATCACATAATACCTACAAGTGGGTATGTGTTTAACCTATTTGGAGGAGCAATTAGTTGGATGAGAAAAAGAAAGTCTATAGTGGCACTCTCAACTACAGAAACTAAATACATGAAATCCACTCATGCAAGTCTAAAGGGAGAAGTATGGTTACAACTATTGTGTTTAGGTATTAGGTTGGTACAACAAGTTGTAAAGATAGATTGTGAAAGTCAGAGTGAAATATTCCTAGCAAGGAACCCAACTTATAATTCTATGACAAAGCATATTGATGTTTAGTATAATTTTGTTAGAGACATGGTTGAAGATATTATCTAGGTGGAAATCAGTGGCTGACCACCTATACCACTAGCTGAAATTACAATTTCCATATTGGCACTTTTTCTATAGTTTTTCTGATCCCAAACTTCTGGGGCCGTTTTGAGGCCCTAAATGATATGTTTTTGATGAGGAAATGCCTAATAGATCCCTATTGGGATGATTGGGCCATTCAAAATGTGTATTACTTGGGTAGACCTTCCCGACAGTGTATCAAGTGCCCCAAATGGAGACCATATGAAAAAGTTACACCCTAGGGAAGTTGACATATCAACTACCCCCATCAAAGCTCGCAAACCTTTTGGCGTTTCATCTTCTGGGTTTTGGGTTTTGGATGTTCAGGGTTTTATCATTCATGTTTTATGTTAAAAAAGGCCTTTCGAGTCTCATTGTAATTATATTCTTGTGAATGAGTGTAGCTGACACATCTCTCTTGATAGATAAGCTACCACCATTCTAGCTAGCTTGTGTGCTTTTCATTTTACAGTCTTTTTTATTCTAGACAGTCCTTAATAGAATTTGATTTTTATATTATTACTATGTTCCTTGCATTATATATATGTATTTCCTTGTTATATCTATGTTATATTTCTTCCTTCATGTCATTCTCAAAATAATTTGAATTAGTGGCATCAAAGAAGTATGCCCTTGTCATTCTTAGTGCATATCCCTGACGCGGTCATGGTATAAAGAGTTGGGTCTCAAGCTTGTTTCTCTCGAGAAAAACCACTCTCACCTGCCCAAGAAAACTAGCATGGTGAAAGAAAATAGGAACGATGCAGCATGAGATCCTCTCAAATTGTTGCTCAAGGAATCCCTCACATGATAGAGGAACGCGATGATGGATAATTTCACTCAAATCCTTCAATTGTTGCCAAAAAAAATGGATGAAACTTGAACCAGTGGTCACTTCAGAGGTGTGACGCCCTTTAAGGTACAAGTTAACTTTCATATCCCTTTATTTGAAGGCTAGATACACACAGACGCTTTGGAAAAATGGTTAATTATGCTAGAGGGTTATTTCTCTGTCCAAAATTTTTCCAATAGTGAGAAAATCACATTTTCCCTCTTTAAGGCCCTTCACCATGTTAGATATTGGTGGGATACTTACTATGAGAAACATGTCGAAGATGCATCTGCAATTTTTGGGCCAGGACCCACTTAGGCAGTGTTGTAATCTAGGAAAAAGTAGGGGATTATTAGGAGTATTTAATTACATAAGAAGACATAGAATCACATACAAATACATATAGAAAAAGGAATACACCAAGTAGTGGAATCCAAAATAACAACACTTTATTATATATAGATGTGTCAATAAAACACAACAAAGAAAATTTCTTTGATACATGATTGTTTATTTATACTTACATATTCAGTTACCAGGAAGTTGTAACTGCTAAACTACCTGGGTCAGTCGGTTAGTTGGGAATTCGATCAAGTTATACTTTCGAATTTGGAAGTCAATCGACTAATTCTTGGTCCATGGTCTAGTCTAGTCAACAGAGTCGACTAGCCCTTACACCATCTCCCCCCACCTCAATTCCTTGCTCATCTCGAGAAAAAGGGGATCATGAAAACTTTTATTTACATTGGTTGTTTTACAAAATGAGAGAGAGAGAGAGAGAGAGAGAGAGAGAATTTTATGGTGCTTGAAGAAGTTATGTAGCTATATCTGACTATCCTGTTGGCATTGTCCAGGGGCCACTGATCGACTCAACTGCTCCTTATGTTCTACTCTTTGGGTTGGCTTCAAATGTTGTTTGGAGTATGCTAGGTGCCACTTGATTTAGGTGTTGAATAAATTCGTGCCATACATTGATTGATTATTGTGCTTCTAGACCTAGTATCTTCATTTGTCGTAGGTGAATCATTTTTCTGATATCTCTGCCTCCTGCACTATGGTTGATTCCAGGTCAACTTGTTGTTTTGCTTGCTAAATATTGTTTCTAACTTGGTCGAGTTAGTGGACTGCACTATCAGATTCTATCTGTACTTTATATCCTTCCATTTTCCATTCTTTCTCCTATTGTGCTAGTTTTGTTTCTAGTACTCCGTCCTTAGCTAGCCAGGATTTTCAGGGCGTCCTTTATCTTCATGTCAGTTGTGGTGTTTCTGATTTTTTATACACTTTCAACTACGTCCTTTTGTGCTCTGAGATTTCTATATGTAGCTACAAAGTATGAAGGCCAATTACTCATCACCAAATTAAGAGTTGCTTCCTTCTTGATGGTGTCGTCCAGGTTCTTCCTGAATTCCTTAAACTTAGTGTATTCTTCAGTCATGATGGTGGTTGTCTGCTCCTGTAGTTTTTTATTTTCTTTGATTGTTAGGTTGTGTTGCCACTCTATGCTATTATTTTCCCATTGGAGAAGATCGAATTCAGGTTTTCTTTATGTGTTATCTCTTACCATTCTTTCGACCAAGTCTTTAAAATTTTCCATGGGGCTCTCAGTTTCTTGCAGCTGCTCCATCCCTAAATGATTCCTAACTTCCTCTTTGCATTCTTGTAGTTTTTTAATTTGATCGTCCTTTATTTGCGATACCTGAATTCCTTCCTTAATAAAATTTTTCCACCTCTTTGTTGATTCTTTTGAGATGGCTTGATGTAATTCTAACAAGTGTTGGTCAGATATTGCTTTCAGGTCGAGTGTAGTTTCCGTAGTTGATCCAGATGGGAAAAAAGGTCGGGTTGTTTTGATGATGATTTTCGACGATTTTCTTTTCTTACTCTTCTCTGACATTTTTTTCGACCCCCCCTCTTTATATTGGTATTTTGTTGTTTGCTGTACAAATGAGTGAATCTACTGCTGCTGTGAAAATGAGTGAGTTTGATCGAAATTTTCACCCTATTTTTTTTCCTCCTATCGTATCTGTTGAGTTTCTTTTTGCAAGGGAGGTTGTTGATCTTGCTTCAGTCCTTGTTCTATATTCTTAGTTGGGGGTTTTTCTAGAAGGGATTCCTCTCTATGTTATTTCCTTTGTTGTTTTTCTTTCAAGTTATCTTATGCTTCACATTTTCTGCTTATATGGATATGTCTTCCATTGTCTCTATTGGCTTTGATTCATGAGTATTAACATCCCAGGTGTTGACTTCCTGGGGCCTAACCTGCTACTGTACATTTTTAAATTGATGATCCAATTGTGTTGTTGCTTCCACGATTGAATCACACTGCTCTAGCTTGTCGATTTCGATTTCTTCATCAACTGTCATGGACAACTGATACAAATTTGTTTCTTCTGAAGAATGTTCTACAATAAGTTTTCTTTTCTTCTCTTTCTTTGGTCGTTCCTCAACTACTAGTATTGGCTCGACCGGTGGAGATTCTCTTGTTAGGTCAATTGTTGTGCTTGTCGTTCTTTTCTTGCTTCATGTCGACTTTTGTCTAAATTCTAACTCTATGCGCATCTTCATGGTCCACGTTGGGGTGACAATAGTCTCCTGGATGTCATGGATATTTTTCTTCTTCTCCCCCCTTGTTTCAATTTGTTGAATCATAACTTTGATTTTCTTAACCTATTATTTTTAATTTTTTCTTTTTTCTTTAGCCTCCTTCATTGTTGGGCCGACTGATGAAACCAAAATTTTCTTCATGGTAGTTGCCTCCTATCGGGTCTGCCTCTCTGATTGCTTGATTTATTTCAACAATTTTACTTGTTATACTAATCAACTTTCCTTGGATTACTGGGTCGTCAAAATCAATTCCTTCCTCAGTTTGAAAAGTTTCCCTCTAGATTTGTTTTTTGTCGAATGGAAGTTCTTCGAATTCGATCTCGTTTTTCCTTTTGTCTCTTTTTTCTTCTAGCTTTATTTTTGCTGGGGAAGTCCTTGGAAGAGCCATTGTTGGTGTTTCTAGGTCTTCCACAAAAGGGATAGTGTATAACTATGCTTCTCTTTCCTCTTACTACTTTGTGTCGGTAAGAGGAAGCACCATCAAAAGACCCAACTAAATGATTTCAGGGGGTATTTACAGGTTCTCTCCCGTCTATCTTTCTAACTCCTCAAAAATTTCCTCCACAGTCGGCTGGTAGTGTAGTTCGTTGGGTTCTGGGGCCAACTCCACTCCACACCAAAGTTTGGTGCAATCAAGTACCAATTGGACATGGCAAGGCAGTGGAAAGGCCCGATGCACTACTTTTTCAACTCGTCATTTATGTGAGGTGTTATTTAGGTTGTGAATCCATAGCCGACACATTTCTTTCCAAGGAATCGATCCAAAGGCACAAACATCTTGTGCTACAAAAATTCTGTATTTTTCCATTTATGGTGCTTTTCTTATTGTAAAGACTGGGTCACTGAATGAGATATAATTTTCCATTGAGATCCAAATTAGTAAAGAGGGGAATTTAATTTCCTTACCTACTTTCTGTCATTCCTTGCAGTTTATACGGATAATGTCGACCAAATACTCTTACCAGTTGAAGACCTATGACTTTTGAAATACTTAGCTGGTCGATTCGATCATAGTCATTTTTATGTCGGACGCCCAATTTGCTGGTGTGAAACACAAAGATATGATTATTGCAATCCATATGGTGCACATGTATACGATTTTTTTGATGAGGAGGCCCTTTGATTTCTTGGCTATTTTTATATTAGTTAGAAAATGCATCCACTCATTTGCATTGGTGGTTTTTGGTAGATTGACCCCTATCTTCGAAATTCATATGATTCTTTGTATAAGCCCCCCTGTGATTGCTATTGGTTCGTCCAACTAGACATACCCTTCATTGTACCGAATGATTATGAATTTAGCTGCTTATTCCTTCCAACGACTGAATTTGTTGACCTGCGGTGCTCCTAAGAGGTGTCTGATTCCTACATATTCTAGGAATTTTTTTTTGGTATTCCAACGACTATCCTCCACCCCCCATTCGGTGAAGTTTTTTGATTATTTACTCTAGTCCATCATCTCTAACCACGATTGTCAGATGTTTTTCATCTAGATTTGCATCGACATTGCGGTCCTTTTTTCGAACTTATGTCTTGATATGGGCTCTTCCAATTTATCATAGACTTGAACTCTCCTTCTTGGCATGTCTAAATCGAGTTCGACCGTATTCAACAAGACTAGGGAAATTACGGGTTCACTTGCGTGCTCAATTGGATCTATTCTCTATTGTGGGGGAGAGAATAACAATGTGGTCAACTATTCCATAGAATCGTGTGCCTTAGTCATACATGATGATGGTTTGTTCGACTCATATGAGGAGAGGTTTAGGGTAGTGCCTAGTTGTCACACATGAAAGTCTTGTCGAGAATTAATTGTGGTGATTTTGAATTGATTGTCGTATGTGTAGAGTCGATCCATAGTTATATTAGTGGCAGTGCAATAGTCTTCTAGGTCATGTCGATCATTATTGTTTATATTGTGTTTGTCAGTGCTTTCTTGTAATGGTTTAAGTGCACTGTCCTTTCTGGATTCATAATTTTCATGGTTAGTTTTTCCTCGTGCCCGATCGACTAAGTCTCCTATGTTGATCCTTGGTCGATACATGAGTTGACTGATTGTTGATTTTGTATTATCAAATTTCCTATTGTCAGTTCTTCTTGGTCAATGGTCTTGATAATTACTCTGCTCTTATGTTTTATTGTAATTCACCTTACTTGTATGGTGGCTTCGCTCGCTTGAACATTCTTCACTTGATCCTTGCTTGCTTGATTGTTATCTTCCTCGATTAATCGACTATCACTTCATGAGTATTTGTCGCAAGTCTGGATATGGGGTTGTGTGTCGATTTTGTCTTCATATTCTTTCTCCTACAAATATGTGACTCGAATAAGGGTTTCTTTCTCTCTCGATTGTTCTTTTTATTTACTTGTCTTCAAGGCTTTGCAGATTCTTTAATACTTGATTTTTCCTATAACATTTTTTTATACCTGATTTATTTATAACTGAATTTAGTTTATTAATGTAAGAATAATTTATTTTCTTAGTAATTTTATTAATCTGCATTTTTCAATTTTGACCAGACCATTACAAAAAAAAATTCTATTTTTGGTCGGTCCCTATTGGCATTATTTTCTATGGAATTTTCCAATAGGGTTCATCATTCTTATGTATTATATTTATTTAATCGGGCTCCATTAATTACTTTTTAAAATGGATTCCCCAACAAATTTCGTAGTTGGATTTCTCTTTTGGGTTGAATATCTTCTATAATATATGGGACAAGCCATGCTATATCTAATTTCCTAGGTTTTCCTTTGATTCAAGTGTCATATAATAGAACCAGGTCTCCATTTTTCATCTCCTTCTTTTTTAGATTTCGATCATGCTATGGTTTCTATTGTTTCTTTTTTACTTCTTGGTGGTGCATTTCTATTAATATTCCTTCCTCTAGCCTATTCAATTGGTAAAGTCAATCATTCAAGCTTCTATCTTGGTCAAATTTGGTAGCAGTTGCTACTCTATTTGAGTTGGCCTTGTAGTGAAGTGGGATCACTGCTTCTTGTCCATAGACTAATTTAAAGGGGATCTGTCCAATCGATCTCTTATATGCAGATCTATATGCCCATAAAATTGCAGTAATTTTGACGTCCCAATCATTATTGTCGATGCCGCAGATTTTAGTGATTCCTTTGTGTAGTGTTTTATTAAATGATTCAACAACACCATTTTATTGGGGATGGTATGTAGTTTTTCTTCTATGATCAATGAGAAATTTATTTAGAAGGATTTGGATTGTCTCGTTTACAAAATGTGTCCCTTGATCTCTAATTAGTGTTAATGGACATCCAAAAATTGTTATTCTATTCTCATAGATAAATTTTGTTGTGACTTCTTTAGTACTTGTTTCGATTGGTTCTTCTTCCGCCCACTTGGTCACATATTTGACTGCAATAATAATATATTATTCATATGTTCTTATTTCTCTTTGGGGAAATGGAACGAAAAAGTCGATGGCCCATATTTCAAATGCTAGATTAGAGTTCACCAACTGTAATGGAATTTCATTTTTCGTTAGAGGTCGGACCATTCTTTGGAAACTATCACATTTTTTAACCTATTCCTGACAGTCTTTCTGTGGGGCCGTCCACCACAGACCCACCTGAATTATCTTTCGAGCTATTATGTTGACCTGGACGTGGCCCCCAACTGGTCCCACATGTGCTTCATTGATGAAGCCCGTTCATGTTCTAAGGCACATCTCATCAAGACGTCGTCAAGTCCTATTTTATATAGATATATATTTATGATAGTGAATGGCGCTTCCCTTAGATCTAGCACTTTATTTTTATTTGTTGGGAGATCTTTGGGTTCTTTCCCCTCTTCCAAAAACTTTTCTATTTCTTTCATATCTTTTGGTGATTTGGATTTTATGAGAATAATGAAATGAATACAAATATATATTATTAACATAGAGATACAATGAACAATAACATAGATACAATAAAACTTGACTTCTATTCAATAAGGAAATATGTTGAAACTGTTAAATGCATATTGAAACAAGCTTGCTAGAATGGTGACAACCTATCTCTGAGAAGAGATGTGATAGTTGCGCTCATTCACAAGAACATGAGTACAATGAGGATCCAAAGGCATTTTTAAATTAAACATGAATGTCAAAACCCTATACATCTAAAAACCTAACCCTAGGAGATGAAGTGCCAAAAGTCATGTGGGCCCCGTTGGGGTAAGTTGGTACATCAACTTCCTAGGGTCATAACTTTTGCATACGATATTCATTTTAGTCACACGATATCCCATTGGAAAGGTATGCCTGAGGAATAAAAAATATGTCGTCACACTCTAACTTTGTTTATAGTGTGACTGTGGTGGGCCCAAAAATGTTGTTTAGGGCCTCAAAATGACCCAGGAAGTTTAGGACCTGGAAATCTAGAAAAAAAAATAGTCAAGATGAAAACTGAAACTACCAAGAAAAAATTGGTATCTGAGCCAGATCGAATAGATGGGTGGCCACTGATATCCACCTAGATCAATCCTCCTCCCTTAGGAAGAAATGGTATCCATTGCGTTGAGTTTCCCCATCTGATGAGGAAATTTCTACTGAATTTGGCCCTGGGTGAGCCACTTGCCTTGGTGCAGGAGTTTCCCTACTTTGACAACATGATAAAGCTGAAACTTCTATTAGTGACTTCCCTTGACCTGTGTGTCCACGATTTTATTAGTGGATTCTTGTTCCATGCAATTGGGGTTGAACTCTATTAGTGTCAATTGTTCTGCTACCTCTGAGGTGTCCAATAATGGTGGAAAGTATGGCTGAAGAAGGTCCACATTAAACACTGGGTGCAAGCCAAAGAAGGGGGTAATGTTGAGCTCAAAATCATTGTCACCCATAACCTTAGTGATGGTATAAGGTCCATAGCAGAGTGGATGAAGCTTCCGATGGGGCCCTATACAGAGTTCTTTCTACAAGTGAAACCAAACTTTATCTCCCACCTAAAACTTGTGTGGCACCTAATGTTTATCATGGCACTAATTTTACTTGGCATTTGACTTCTGCAAAATATCTTGAACCTATTAGTGGATGTGCTAGATCCTCTCAATGAATTGTGTAGATTTTTTGGCTTCAGTTTGAGCATCAGATGAGTCTATCTGGGTGGCCGCAAGGGGTAATGAAACATCCATGGGACCTAATGTTTGAAATCTTAACCCCACCTGAAAGGGGATCTATCTGGTTGAGCTATGCATGGATATGTTGTAGTTGTGTTGAACATAGGGAAGACTCTCATCCAATGTGTGGGGATACTTTGAATTGTACATGTGCAAGATATGTACGATCATCTGGTTGATGACCTCAATTTGGCCATCTGTTTGGTGGAGGAAGGTAGTGGATTTGGTGAGCTTGGTGTCCAACAGTGACCAGGGGATCGGAAAAAATGTGCTAAGGAACCGACTGTCCTGATCTGAGAGAATGGTTTTTGGTATCCCAAAATGTACCCACACTCGTTCAAAGAAGAGCTTGGCAATGGCCTTTACTCTGATTCTCTTCTTGCAGGTGGCTAGAATAACCATTTTAGAAAAATGATCAATCACCACAAAAACATAGTCATTTTCCTACTTGGTTGACAAAATGCCCAACATTTAGTCCATCGAGATGGATTCCCAAGGCCTTTTAGGAGTAGGCAAAGGGGTGTACATTCCTTTTTTATTAATTGTTAGTTGGGAAATGGCATAGGCAGTGCAGGACTTACTATACTTGCTGACATCCTGTCGAAGTTTCGGCCAATAGAAATGTTGCTGCAACACGACAACTGTCTTTTCTATGCCGAGGTGTCCTGCCACTTAACTGTAGTGGGATTCCAAAATCATCTGCGCTCGCTCACTTGATGGAACACAAAGATGGCCCAGATGACACAAAAACCCATCCCAAGGATGAAATCAGTGACAACTGTGTTTGCTCCCAACATCTGGTAGGTGGAAACAAATTCAGGATCTCTCTCATAGAGTTGGGGTCATCTGGAGGTCTCGTGGCCGCATGAGTTTAGAACCATGGTGAGTGATGCAACTAGTGGGAGGTTGAGGAAATTAGTGATGTGGTTGGTGCTTCCTTTCATATAGTTGATGTTGAGATGGAACTGCTACAAGTATGTGGACCGCTTTTGATGGTGGTCATTCTGCAATTTTACCTGAATCTGCATGAACTGCAACGAATTATGATCGGTGTGGATGACTATCTCCTTCTCGAGAATGTAATGCCTCCATTGGTTATAGGCTTGCACAATGGAGTACATTTGTTTTTCATAAGTAGGGTAGTTACAGATGACATATGATAATGTGTCACTATGAAAGGCCATGGTGTGCCTGTGCTGAGTGAGAAATGCGCACACAACATAGTCTAAAGCATTCGTCTTGATCTCAAATAGTTATTGCAGGTCGGGTAATGAAAGCACTGGGGATGATCACATGTGTTTCTTCTATTAGAAAACAGGATCATGGAACAATAAAATAAAAACAAATGCGTAAATAAAACACAGAAGATACACAGTATAATAGAGACACGGATATACGTGGTTTACCTAGTGTGGGCTACATCCACCAGAGAAATTTCCAGGTCCTTCCTTTATTATTATCCAACAAATGAAGGGATACAACCTACAACACACCCATTGTAACTTCCTCTTCTTTCTTTCATAGTCTCCTCTCTCAGAATACAATATTCGTAATGATACATAACCACAATACATTTCCCTCATACAGGAGGGTTTCCTTTTAAGGGAAAAAACCCTAACATAACTTCTACTGTTAGATATACGAACTTATAATGAACGATCTATATTTAATATGAAATTACAATATACATTTACAAGGAAATTTTTCCTTCGAGGGCTTCGCCCTTGAACCCCCGTAAAGGGCCCTCTTTCTCTCGAACCCCACAGGGGGGAAAACTCCTCTGCACTCCCCCACGTGGAGGGGTGTACAGTCTTCCAGGGTGTAAAGTCTTCATGGGGTATAAACATGGCTAAAAATAAAGACCTATGAATCAGGAAGATAATCAGGCTCCACAACCAACAATCTTCGACTTGGAGATTGATCTCAACAACTCCACCATTGTTTTATCTGCTGAACTATGATCCTTCTTGGACCTAGAAAATTTCTCATCTTCACCTTTATTCTTTTATACCAACTGAAACTGAGCAGGAACTTAGTTTCTCCCTAGTTACTCTCTTTGTTAACATGTCTCCAGGATTCTTTCTAGTGTGTATCTTTTCCAACTTCAAATGTCCATATTCCAAGATGGATCGTATGAAATGGTACCTAAGTTGTATATGCTTAGTATTCAAATGGAATGTTGAGTTCTTTGCAATATGAATGACACTCTGACTGTCACAATACAACCTATTATTGTCCTTCTTCTTTCCCAATTCCTCGATAAACCTATGTAACCAAATCATTTATTTACTAGCCTATATAGCAACAACATACTGTACTTCTATTGTTGAAAGTGAAACAACCTTTTTCAGTTTCGAAATCGAACTTACTATTGTTCCACCTATAGTAAAAACATACGTTGTGGTGCTCCTCTTGCTATCTTTATCACCTGCCATATCTGGATCAATATATCCCTGTAGAACAATGTCTGAACCTCCAAAAAAAAATGCATGAGTAGTAGTACCTCTCAAATACCTGAGAATCCACTTTATTGCCTCCCAATATTCTTTACCTAGATTGTTCATATACCTGCTCACAAATCCCACTACATGTGCAGTATATGGTCTTTTGCAAACCATCGCATACATCAAGCTGCCAACTGTTGATGAATAAGTGACCCTGGACATGTATTATATCTCCTCCAATGTCTTGGGACACATTTCCTTAGTTAATTTAAAATGGATGGCCAAAGGTGTACTAACTGGTTTTGCATTCTGCATTATAAACCTCTCCAATACCTTCTCTATGTACTCACCTTGATACAATGTCAATTTGTGTTTTTTCTTGTCTCTTATTATTCTCATACCAAGGATTTTATTTGCATCACCCACATCCTTCATCACAAATGAATTAGCTAATTTCTTCTTGAGAAAATTTATATCATGTATATTAGACCCTGTAACAAGCACATCATCTACATACAATAGCGAGATAATATAGCTTCCATTTTCTATCCTTTTAAAGTAAACACAATAATCAAAATGACATCTACTATAACCTTGTTTTGTCATAAACCTGTTAAACTTCAAATACCACTACCTTGGAGCTTTCTTTAGGCCACGCAATCTCTTCTTCAACCTGCATACCAAATTTTCCTTCCCTTTGACCTCATACCCCTATGTTTGTTGCATATAAATCTTTTCCTCCAAATCCCCATGGAGAAAAATTGTTTTTACATCTAATTGTTCAAGATGCAAATCTTCTACTGCCACAAGACTTAAAATAGTCCTAATTGAAGCCATTTTAACAACATGAGAAAATATTTCATCAAAGTATGTACCTTTCTTTTGTGCAAACCCCTTTACAACAAGTCTATCCTTGTACCACTTTTTACCTCCATCTTCTTCCTTCGACTTGTAAAACCATTTAATTTGTAATGCTCTTTTTCCTGTAGGAAACTAAACCAAATCCCAAGTCTAGTTATTTACCAGGGAATCCATTTCCTCTTTCATTCCTTGCACCCACTTCTTTTTAGTGTCTACCTGAATTTCATCTTCATAACATTCTGGTTCACCAGAATCAGTCAACAATAAATAATACAATGAAGGAGAGTATCGTTCAGGGGGTGTACTTAACTTGGTAGATATTCTAACAACACTTTCAAGAGTTTGAGGTACATGTTTCTCCTACTGTTGTACATTTTTATTTTTTGGTATCTTTGGAATTTGTTTTTTAGTGATCTCATCAAGCACTGTGTATTCTGGTTTTTCTTTTTCCTGTTTCTTTCCCTGTAACTAATCTTTGTACATGACCTTCTCAATGAATAGAAAATCTCTACTCCTAATGATTTTGTGATTTTCATAATCCCATAAGAGATAACCAAAATTATTAACACCGTATCCAATAAAGGTACACTTCTTTGACTTTTCCTCAAGCTTTGTTCTATTTTCTTTATCAATATGGAAAAATTATTCACAACCGAAAGTCTTCAAAAATGAATATTTTACATTTTTACCTGTCCATGCCTCCTCTGGAATTCCACCATCCAAAAAGCTTGAAGGTCCTTTATTTATTAATTAAACAACACTATCTACAACATCTACTCAAAACTGTAAGGGAAAACCAACATGCAATCTCATACTCTTGCACGCTCCATGATTGTCATGTTCATTCTTTCTGACACACCATTTTCTTGTGGTGTTCCTGGAACTGTCTTCTCTCTGCGAATCCCATTGTATGAACAATAATCATCAAACTCCTTGCTATAATATTCACCTCCATTGTCTAATCTGAGACACTTCAACCTTTTTCTTGTCTCATTCTCAACCAAGGCATTCCATTTCTTAAAAGTATAAAAAAATCATATTTTTTTCGAATGCAATAAACCCATTTTTTTTCTAGTTGCATCATCAATAAAAGTAACATAATAATGAGAGCCACCAAGAGATGATACCTAAGCTAGTCACCATACATATGTGTGCACAAGATCTAACCTTTCACTCTTCTTTACTTTTTCGACTCTGAGAAATATAAATCTCTTATGTTTTCCATAAACACAATGCTCACAGAAATCCAAATCAATTTGTTTAAGATCTGGCAACAAATTTCTTTTGTGAAGTATCTGTTGATGATTGTAGCTATGTGAGACATTCTCCAACTTACAAAACTGTGAGGTGTGGATCATTGCAGCTATGTGAGTCTTTCTCTCAGCTTACAAACCTAGGAGAAATCCCCTAAGAAGGGTACGTGGTTCATGCCTGAGACATAGCTGGGAATGTAGAGATGACCTCCTCCATTCAGAGAGTTGAGAAGAAATCTAGATGATTATCTAGTGGGGAAGGAGATTTGTTGAGTTAGATGTTCCTGTGGCTGAGAAAAAGGTGAACGTGTGAAATCCCAAAGTGTTGGGTGCATCGTCATGTGAACATAAATGAAGATGATGTATTAGCCTCCTCTGAGAAATAGAGTTGACGAGAAAAATCCAGATGATTCTCCTATGTGAGCCAGTGGGAAAGAATATATGTAGAGTGGATGTGCCTGTGGATGAGAACAGGTGAACGTGTGTAGATATGATTCTTCTGTGTAATGTAGTGAGCTAGAGATATGACATCCCTATGGATGTGCCCCTAGTGGATGATCACTAGTGGGTGTATCAGATCCTTTTCTATATGTTGTTCAAGAGTCAGACCTACCTGTAACCCTAATTGTTATGTAAAGGGTACAGGTCGGCCCCACCTTATTGTAATTAATAAGAAATGTTAAAGATAATTAATATGGTTAATATTAATTATTATTACAATAATAATAATAATAATTATTATAATGTGACTTAGGGAGGTCGACCATGTTGAACCAATAGACACTTCTATTGATAGAACAAGTCTAATATAAGTAAAGGAAGATTCCTCATTGTGGAAATATATATTTCATGTGAGTTTGGAAATTTCAGCAAGTACACTTCTTTGGGAAAAGGGCGCACCTCTCTTGGGCACTAGAGTTCTAGGGTTTGAGCACCCTCTTGTGTGCTAGGGTTTATGTTGATGGTGAAGCTCTTTCTCTTGTAGAATATAGCAAAGGATTTGGCTGGGTTTTCTTCCCTTGTTGAGAAGGGTTTCTAAGGATATATCTTATGTTCTTGTGCATGGATCTTCTTCTTGTGATCTTGGTTTGTTGCAATAGTTATGGTTCAAGTAATTGTTGACATAAAATTTAAAAGGATTGCATGAGCCATAACTCACTAAAATATAACATAGTATCAGAGCAGTACTTGAAGAACACCATATGCACAGTAAAAGGATGGTAGCCTGGGGAGTTCTTGGACTGATAATAAAGCGGTCAGACCCTCATTCAAATTTTGTGGTGAAGGATGAAATTGTGTTGACGGGAGAAATCGTACGTCCGTCAACTGAGAGAGTGGAACCGGTCCGGGGTTGTCTAATAACCCAAGCCGTTTGGAATGAACCACCCTGACGGGTTTAGCGGCTCCGTTAGCCGATCTAAGGTCCTAAGAAATAAAAAGAAAACTACTCTAAACTATCTAATCTAACTAAAAGAAAACAAATAAAACAAACTAAACTAAAACTAACTAATAAACTAATCTAACTACAAACTAACTATTAAAACAAACAAACTACTATTATACTAATTCTAAACTATCTAACTACTAACTGCAATATAACTTATTCACAAAATGCACAATATCTACAATTTACAGATTTGATTAAAACCTGAAAAACTCATTAAAATTCTGCCATAAGACAGCGAAATATATTTTTGTTGATTTTAAGATTTTATGAACAAGAAATAAAACTTACTGAAATTAAACAATCTAATATACTAAATACACATATATCTAACTAAAATACTAACAAATATACTAAACAAATAAACAATAAACTGACCTGGAACGCTCCAGATTTGTCCTGTGTGTGATGACTTTCGAAGCTGATCGGAGGAAGGAAACTCGCATCGAATAATCCAGAAGCTTCTCGTAAACGATACACTACAATGCTCTTTAATTTTGTTTATAGGACAAACAAGACATAAAAAATCATAACAATTATATGATTTATAAATCTCTACAATTAGGTAAACCTTTTATGCAAAGACTTATACAGAATAATCCAATTGATGAAGAAGAGAAATCTGTCATTCATAAACTGAATCAAGTAATTGCTATGTTTTTAAATAATGGAAGAAATTAGACATGGATCATATTAATTAATTCATATCATTTGCAAAAGACTAAGATAGCTAAAGTAGTCATTAATCAAATGCAAACTGATAAACTAAACATGAAACAAAAGATTGATATTATGAAAAGCTAAAGCTGTAGCAGAACATCAACTTCTGTCTCGGTTTGTATTAAAATTTCATATCCTTGTTCTCCCACGAATGAGGATAATCATTATTACAAAAATAATAAGTATTTATAAGTTTTTCCACAGGGTAGACCTCCCTGTGGAAGTTATAAAATTGTTTACAAAAATCTGGGAATATATCCCAAAGTTGTCTAAACTAGGAAACTATAATAAAACTAAAGCATCCAAATATCCCCTAAACTGTTCACCCAATCCCAAGTAATTCGAATTCACCTGAAAAAGGTCAAAAATAAACAAGTTATAAGGATCTTTTATTAACAAAATGATAAAAAAATAATTCTATAGACTAGCTACAGAATCCTTTGATTCTGTAGCTAATCTAAATAAAGATACAGAATCAGAATTGAAATTAATTAAAAATCTTTTAAGGAGATTTAATTCAATTATCATCTAATAACCATTCGAAAACGATTTATTCAATTGGAGCTTGATAAACCATTTGAAATCAAAAGAGAATCATAAAATCATTCAACTCTGTTCGTTTAATCACCACAGAATCGGGTCTAAAAGAATCATAATCAAACAGTCGAGAAACCGTTTGATATCCAATGCAATCAATAAAAACTAATCTTATGCGTTTGTTATGCCATTTTACCAATAGGAGATTGATTGAATCGAACATGATCGTTTACAATTCATTATGGCTCTTGACACAGCACTCGAAAACGTAACGAAGTATAATAGAATGCGTAAGAGATATCTGATCATTCGTTTTTGCAAACAGGGGTAAGCAAGATCGATTTCATTCAAATGAATTGAAACCGAATTTGGTAAAAATAACAGAGTCAATCAATTCGTTTCATAACCAATCGAAATCAACAGTTGTGAAATCGTTTCATATGTAATTGAAAACGATATGATCAAAACAAATGGCAAGCAATGATTACGCTGCCTTGTCAACAGGGAAGATGACTTCGACAAAGTCATTCCAATCGTTATGACTGAGTTGATACAACAAACAGTTCATGCCACAAATAGATCAATTTAAAATTGGCGCGAAAATCAATTTAAAATAAGATCATAACAGGCTTGATTAATTGGCAATAGAATTCATAATTTGTTATGGCCAATTTGGGCAACAGGGTTGATCGACTTTGAACAAACGAAATCGTTCCAATCAAACGAATCAATTAGTTGAGGTTTAGCATAGTTGTCACGAATCGAATCCATTCCATGATTCGGGTACACCTTCACAGACTTAAATGAACATATTTTTATAAAAACAAAGTAGTTTGTTTCCCAAATTAAAATCGAACAGAGCCATATCTCAATTTTGAAATGAGCATATCATAACAACCAAACTCGATCAAATCGTTTATCAACCATAGCATATAGATCATAACAAAATCAAATCCAAACATGATTGTGTTCTAAACTGAGTATGAAAAATATCCTTTTCAAATCGGATACAAACCAATCCAGTCGAAGACAAACTATTAATTTTGTTAAGTTAATAAGGCAAACCAATCAATCAAATCTAAACACAGACCACTCAAATTCAATCAAGATCTATCGATTGCTATACTGGGAAAGATGAGATCGCATATCGAATCAAAATTTCTTTTTATTCAAAGAAAAGCTATATATAGAATGCACACATTATAACAGAGTCATTCGAAATGTAAACAAAACTATTTAAAAACTGAATTCAAATCATTATATCAAACTAGATTATTTACAAAACAAAAACGATGACAAAATCATACCTGAATATCGATGAGACTACTTGATTATTCCAGCTTGGAATTTACAACAGCCGTGGCTGATTCCACGTTTTTGAACAAGATGGAGCCGGTTTTCTTTTTCTTTTTATCTGTTGTTTGGAGCTTGGCTTTTTGACTGGTTAGCACTAGAATCTGATCTGCCAATGATTGAATCTTTGATTAGAGTATCGGAACATCAATATAATATCATTCTAACCATGAATTGCATTTGTCACAGAGTGACTGTGTGGGTTTCGAGGGTTTGGGCAAATGACTGAGTGTTTCACGAGGCAATTCAATACACGGGTAGTCACGGTCGTTCCTTAGGTAGGGGGGAAGGTTTGATACAAAATCATAAGAGGGCTCGGCACACAAACCTTGCGAGTAGGGGTATTTGCTGGCCAAAAAATGCTCAATATCAGAATCAGAATCCTCACTTAGGATGATAGGGTTAGACTCGGCAGAGGGTTTTGGTTTGTTTCTGGCCATTCTTGAAATGAGCCGGGCATTCCTTTTCCCTTTGGCATTAGCAGTAAGGTTTGCCTTGGGATTTTTTCTCATAGGCTTTTTAATAGCTTCTTCACTCTTGGTTACAGTGTCGGGTAAGTCAACAAGAGGGTTGGTCGAGGGTTTAGGCAGTAGGAGGTGTAAGGGTACAGGCGGTTCGGCCTTGGTTTCAATTACCACAAGTTTATCAACCTGTACAGGGTCGGTGTCTTCAAAGCCATTACGGGTGATGAAAGCCTTCCAACTATCACCATGCAAACTCAAATGATAAATGATGATGAGCTTAATAATCCCATGGTGGAACAGGCTGTTGTCAGCCTTCTGCCTCTTAAAATTTTTTGACATCTTATACAGGGAACGATGAAAATAGAAAGGCATGCTTAGAGGACACCCTATAAAAACCATCAACAAACGCAGGTGATAAAGGAACACAAGTCCGTATCGACCTTCACATGTCATGAATTGCTTGACTATCATTAATAAGTCGTGCCATCATGGTTTGAGCATAGATATGGGCATACCTCTGTCACAAGAGGTGACTTTACACGATTGAAACAACAATGTCCATGGCACTTCCTCAACCTTGCAATTCTTAAACCAATGCTATCCTGAAGCAGGTAACCCTGTGGCAAGACTGATAAACTTCTCATTTATCTCTAAATGTATGTCGCCTACCTTGGCTCGACAACCATCGAAGGTTACGACAAACTGTCGTGCTACACAGAGGTTAAAACCTCAAATCGTTGTATAAAGGGTAGCCACCCATTTTCCTCCAGGTCATTGCGAGCATTATCAAACATTAACAGAGCTTGGTGGCCATTGGGCTCGACTCGCACGACTGGTGCCATGGAGTCGAATGCATGGTAAACGAAGGGTTTGTATTCACCAACACACAGGAGCAGAGCTACCCGAGCTAACAGCAACGAACGAGCAAAAGGGATAGGCATAAATGCAAGCATGCGAAGGTGGTGGAGTTATTCACCGCCATGCAAAACAATTATGGTCAAAGTACAACCGTCGATTTACAAATCTGTTCAATCCATAATAGTAATTCAACCATCGAGTCATGTGAACTAATGAAATAAATGTGTATGCCAATGCACGCAAGCGTTGTGCCATAGTGTTTAAACATTAGATATATAAATCAAAACCCAAAATCAACTATGCACTAATGCATATAATCAAAAGTTTAACCAAGGTGCCAAACAATATTCATATAGTCGACAAGCCAAAAGTTATGAAAAGATTAACATAAGGATCATATGATATATATAAAAAGACTTAATCATAACCACTATGCACTTTCATAGAATCAATGATCAGGCAAGTCATATAAAGTGTAAATCCAAATGCTAAATGCCTTACAAACTCAATAAAACCAAGTTATTCAATCAATAGAAGTATGAGAACTGATTAGAGGATCTTGCCAGTTGTATAATGATCAATAAAAGGTGAGCGCAATAGCATAATGACATAAGAGATATTGACAGTTCAGATAATGATCGAAATACGACTTCGAAAGGAGAAGTTTTCACGCTTACATTCGTGAAAACTTAATGAAGACAAATGTGCAAATGTCGCAAAAAATGAAAATGTCGTTTGTTTGAAAATTGCGATGAAAAGTTGATGTTTGCAAGACGTAGGTGTAGGCAGCTTAATAGATGATAAGAAAAAGTGAGTTGGCAGCCAACAATGGCGACACACTGGTAGAAGCAGTTATCTCTGCAAAAGGTACCAATTCAGATTAGGACAACAAATATAATTTCAACTCAAAAATAACAACCGAAAATCGAACAAACATTATCATTAACCATCTTTTCCAGCAGTGTTTCAAAATATGAAAACTGATAACAAACTTAAGACTAGCAAGTCACGATATTAAAGATAAAATATCCAATACTATTGGCATGGCCACTACTGCCAGCAGGCGTCCATAGCCTCGACAGGGTTGCCATTTAACCCACTCTGACATCTGTATCCTGTCAAGAAGTTCTAG
>SNQJ01S0015677.1:77665-92549 GCA_010110895.2 Picea sitchensis | reverse complement strand
GGGGGGGGAGGAGTCTTGTGACCACCTCGTGCCATTAATTAAGTTCAGGCCCTCCTTCTAGCGCCATTTGTCGATGGGCGAAGACGTCCGTCTGTCAACTGAGAGAGTGGAACTGGTCCGAGGTTGTCTAATAACCCAATCCGTTTGGAATGAACCACCCTGACGAGTTTAGCGGCTCTGTTAGCCGATCTAAGGTCCTAAGAAATAAAAAGAAAACTACTCTAAACTATCTAATCTAACTAAAAGAAAACAAATAAAACTAACTAAACTAAAACTAACTAATAAACTAATCTAACTACAAACTAACTACTATTATACTAATTCTAAACTATCTAACTACTAACTGCAATATAACTTATTCACAAAATGCACAATATCTACAATTTACAGATTTGATTAAAACCTGAAAAGCTCATTAAAATTCTGCCCTAAGACAGCGAAAGATATTTTTGTTGATTTTAAGATTTTATGAACAAGAAATAAAACTTACTGAAATTAAACAATCTAATATACTAAATACACATATATCTAACTAAAATACTAACAAATATACTAAACAAATAAACAATAAACTGACCTGGAACGCTCCAGATTTGTCCTGTGTGTGATGACTTTCGAAGCTGATTGGAGGAAGGAAACTCGCACCGAATAATACAGAAGCTTCTCGTAAATGATACGCTGCAATGCTCTTTAAGTTTGTTTACAGGAAAAACAAGACATAAAAAATCATAACAATTATATGATTTATAAATCTCTACAATTAGGTAAACCTGTTATGCAAAGACTTATACAGAATAATCCAATTGATGAAGAAGAGAAATTTGTCATTCATAAATTGAATCAAGTAATTGCTATGTTTTTAAATAATGGAAGAAATTAGACATGGATCATATTAATTAATTCATATCATTTGCAAAAGACTAAGATAGCTAAAGTAGTCATTAATCAAATGCAAACTGATAAACTAAACATGAAACAAAAGATTGATATTATGAAAAGCTAAAGCTGTAGAAGAACATCAACTTCTGTCTCGGTTTGTATTAAAATTCCACATCCTCGTTCACCCATGAATGAGGATGATCATTATTACAAAAATAATAAGTATTTATAAGTTTTTCCACAGGGTAGACCTCCCTGTGGAAGTTATAAAACTATTTACAAAAATCTGGGAATATATCCCAAAGTTGTCTAAACTAGGAAACTATAATAAAACTAAAGCATCCAAATATCCTCTAAACCGTTCACCCAATCCCAAGTAATTCGAATTCACCTGAAAAAGGTCAAAAATAAACAAGTTAGAAGGATCTTTTATTAACAAAATGATAAAAAATTAATTCTATAGACTAGCTACAGAATCCTCTGATTCTGTAACTAATCTAAATAAAGATATAGAATCAGAATTGAAATTAATTAAAAATATTTTAAGGAGATTTAATTCAATTATCATCCAATAACCATTCGAAAACGATTTATTCAATTGGAGCTTGATAAACCATTTGAAATCAAAACAAAATCCTAAAATCATTCAACTCTGTTCGTTTAATCACCACAGAATCGGATCTAAAAGAATCATAATCAAATAGTCGAGAAACCATTTGATATCCAATGCAATCAATAAAAACTAATCTTATGCGTTTCTTATGCCATTTTACCAATAGGAGATTGATTTATATCGAACAGGATCGTTTACAATTCATTATGGCTGTTGACACAACACTCGAAAACGTAACAAAGTATAACATAATGCGTAAGAGATATCTGATCATTCATTTTATCAAATAGGGGTAAGCAAGATTGATTTCATTCAAACGAATCGAAACCGAATTTGGTAAAAATAACACAGTCAATCAATTCGTTTCATAACCAATCGAAATCAACAGTTGTGAAATCGTTTAATATGCAATTGAAAACGATATGATCAAAACAAATGGCAAGAAACTATTACGTTGCCTTGTCAACAGGGAACATGACTTTGACAAAGTCATTCCAATCGTTATGACTGAGTTGATATAGCAAACGGTTCATGCCACAAATAGATCAATTTAAAATTGGCGCGAAAATCAATTTAAAATACGAACATAATAGGCTTGATTAATTGGCAATAGAATTCATAATTTGTTATGGCCAATTTGGGCAACAGGGTTGATCGTCTTTGAACAAACGAAATCGTTCCAATAAAATGAATCAATTAGCTGAGGTTTAGCATAGTTGTCACGAATCGAATCCATTCCATGATTCAGGTACACTTGCACATACTTAAATGAACATATTTTTATAAAAACAGAGTAGTTTGTTTCCCAAATTAAAATCGAACAGAGCCATATCTCAATTTTGAAAAGAGCATATCATAACAACCAAACTCAATCAAATCATTTATCAACCATAGCA
Organism: Picea sitchensis; assembly: GCA_010110895.2. NCBI lineage: Eukaryota > Viridiplantae > Streptophyta > Pinopsida > Pinales > Pinaceae > Picea > Picea sitchensis. The sequence goes on along the minus strand of SNQJ01S0015677.1, from coordinate 90,161 downwards.
TATAGATCATAACAAAATCAAATCCGAACATGATTGTGTTCTAAACTGAGTATGAAAAATCTCCTTTTCAAATCGGATACAAACCAATCTAGTCGAAGACAAACTATTAATTTTGTTAACTTAATAAGGCAAACCAATCAATCAAATCTAAACGCAGACCACTCAAATCCAATCAAGATCTATCGATTTCTATACTGGGAAAGATGAGATCGCATATCGAATCAAAATTTCTTTTTATTCAAAGCAAAGCTATATATAGAATGCACGCATTATAATAGAGTCATTCAAAATGTAAACATAACTATTTAAAAACTGAATTCAAATCATTATATCAAACTAGATTATTTACAAAACAAAAACGATGAAAAAATCATACGTGAATATCGACGAGACTACTTGATTATGCCAGCTTGGAATTTACAACAGTCGTGGATGATTCCACGTTTTTGAACAAGATGGAGCCGGTTGTCTTTTGCTTTTTATCTATTGTTTGGAGCTTGGCTTTTTGACTGGTTAGCACTAGAATCTGATCTTCCAATGATTGAATCTTCGATTGGAGTATCAGAACATCAATATAATATCATTCTAACCATGAATTGCATTTGTCACAGAGTGACTGTGTGGGTTTCAAGGGTTTGGGCAAATGACTGAGAATTTCACGAGGCAATTCAATACCCGGGTAGTCAGGGTCATTCCTTAGGCAGGGGGGAAGGTTTGATACAAAATCATAAGGGGGCTCGAAACACAAACCTTGCGAGTAGGGGAATTGCTGGCCAGAAAACGCTCAATATCAAAATCAGAATCCTCACTTAGGATGATAGGGTTAGACTCGGCAGAGGGTTTTGGTTTGTTTCTGGCCATTCTCGAAATGAGTCGGGCATTCCTTTTCCCTTTGGCATTAGCAGTAAGGTTTTCCTTGGGATTTTTTCTCGTAGGATTTTTAATAGCTTCTGCACTCTTGGTTACAGTGTCAGGTAAGTCAACAGGAGGGTCGGCCGAGGGTTTAGGCAGTAGGAGGTGTAAGGGTACAGGCGGTTCGGCCCTTGTTTCAATTACCATAGGTTTATCAACCTGTACAGGGTCGGTGTCTTCAAAGCCATTACGGGCGATGAAATCCTTCCAACTATCACCACGCAAACTCAAATGATAAATGATGATGAGATTAATAAGCCCATGGTGGAACAGGCTGTTGTCAGCCTTCTGCCTCTTAAAATTTTTCGACATCTTATACAGGGAACGATGAAAATAGAAAGACATGCTTAGAGGATACCCTATAAAAACCATCAGCAAACGCAGGTGATAAAGGAACACAAGTCCGTATTGACCTTCACAGGTCACGAACTTCTTGACTAGCATTAATAAGTCATGCCATCATGGTTTGAGCATAGATATGGGCATACCTCTGTCACAAGAGGTGACTTTGCGTGATTGAAACAACAATGTCCATGGCACTTCCTCGACCTTGCAATTCTTAAACCAACGTTGTCCTGAAGTAGGTAACCCTGTGGCAAGACTGATAAACTGCTCATTGATCTCTAACTATATGTCGCCTACCTTGGCTCGACAACCATCGAAGGTTAGGTTAAACTGTCGTGCTACACAGAGGTTAAAACCCTCAAATCGTTGTATAAAGGGCAGCCACCCATTTTCCTCCAGGTCACTGCGAGCATTATCAAACATTAACAGAGCTTGGTGGCCATTGGGCTCGACTCACACGACTGGTGCCATGGAGTCGAATGCATGGTAAACGAAGGGTTTGTATTCACTAACACACACAAGAGCAGAGCCACCCGAGCTAATAGAAATGAACGAGCAAAAGGGATAGGCATAAATGCAAGCATGCGAAGGTGGTGGAGTTATTCATCGCCATGCAAAACAATTATGGTCAAAGTACAACCGCCAATTTACAAATCTGTTCAATCCATAATAGTAATTCAACCATCGATTCATGTGAACTAATGAAATAAATGTGTATGCCAATGTGCGCAAGAGTTGTAAATCAAAACCCAAAATCAACTATGTGCCAATGCATATAATCAAAAGTTTAACCAAGGTGCCAAACAATATTCATATAGTCGACAAGCCAAAATTTATGAAAAGATTAACATAAGGATCATATCATATATATAAAAAGACTTAATCATCACCCCTATGCACTTTCATAGAATCAATGATCAGGAAAGTCATATAAAGTGTAAATCCAAATGCTAAATGCCTTACAAACTCAATAAAACCAAGTTATTCAATCAATCGAAGTATGAGAACTGATTAGAGGATCTTGCCAGTTGTATAATGATCAATAAAAGGTGAGCGCAATAGAATAATGACATAAGAGATATTGACAGTTCAGATAATGATCGAAATACGACTTCGAAAGGAGAAGTTTTCACGCTTATAGTTGTGAAAACTTAACGAAGACAAATGTGCAAATGTCGCAAAAAATGAAAATGTCGTTTGTTTGAAAATTGCGACGAAAAGTTGATGTTTGCAAGACATAGGTGTAGGCAGCTTAATAGACGATAATAAAAATTGAGTTGGCTGCCAACAATGGTGACACACTGGTAGAAGCAATTATCTCTGAAAAAGGTACCAATTCAGATTAGTAAAACAAATATAATTTCAACTCAAAAATAACAACCGAAAATCGAACAAACATTATCATTAACCATCTTTTCCAGTAGTGTTTCAAAAGATGAAAACTGATAACAAACTTAAGACTATCAAGTCACGATATTAAAGATAAAATCTCCAATACTGTTGGCATGGCCACTACTGCCAGCAGGCATCCATAGCCTCGACAGGGTTTCCATTTAACCCACTCTGACATCTATATCCTATCAAGAAGTTCTGGATCAAAATAAAGGACATTAAAGAGGTTTCTTTTTTGCAAATTTTCATATACCCGACATTGCTTCGCTGCCAGAAGGCATGTTCAGTACCTCGGCGAATTTTTCTTGGCGCCATGCATGCATTTACCCGCTGCCAATAGACCTGTTCAGTATTTCGTCGGGTTTACAAGCACTTCCCACAGCTCTTATTCATAATTTATTTTATTTTGTTTTTCTTAGATATATACAGTTGAGCAGGGTGACGCTGAAAATCATGATTTTTTAACATATTTTTTCAGACCTCATCAAATATTTTTTTTTTTTAGAATTGTCTTTTATTTAGATCCAGAGATGTTTTATTTACAAAACAACTTCCTAAGACAGGGAGACATATTTTGAGTCATTCCTTTATGGAATAGGGACAGCGTAAAAATATAATAGATGATCATGGAAAGCTTTGCTTAGAGATTGAAATGAGTAAACTTCTTTCAAACAACAAAATTTTCCAACACAGATATCAATTTCAACAATATATCATTGATGTTTGTACGAATTTTCAGAAGTTATTTCAGCGAAGAAATTTTCTGTCATTTTTGTCTGAATAGCTCAGTGTATTTTCCAAGAAAGCACAAACTGATAAATTGAAATCAAAATCAAAACAGAGAGCAAACGAAAACACAAACAAAAATGAAATATTTACATAATATACAAGGGTAGTTATTAAGAAAAGTATCTTTTCAGGGCTTGGCCATTCACTGGATAGGTGTCAAGCTGCCCTTCGAGATTCTGCAATCGAAAGGAACTGGGACCCAACTTTTGAGCAATTAAAAACGGTCCAAGCCATAAGTTTTGAAATTTAGTGTGCTCACCCTTTCCTTCGCGTGGTTTGTCCCACTTCAAAACGAGATCACCTACTTAAAAATTCCTATCAGAAGCAGAATTAGAATCGAACCAGCTTTTAACCAATTGTTGATGTTGATCTAACTTACGCTTAGCTTGGGCTCTTACTTCTTCTAGCTTCATCAAAGCGTTAATTTGGTTTTCTAGAGGGGGACAATCTTCTTCTTGGACTTTCTGTGACAACTGAAGCGAAGGAAGAAGAATGTGAGGTGGCAGAATTGCTTCTCTGCCATAAACGAGAAAAAAGGGGGAGTTGCCTATGGTAGCTTTTGGCATTACCCTATCAGCCCACAATGCGTTCATCAACGCATTGTGCCAATTTTTGTGATTTTCAACCACAGTTCTCTTGATAATTTTGATCAAGTTCTTGTTTGTTGATTCTGCTAATCCGTTGCCCTGGGGGTAATAACTGGCATAATACTTCAACTTAATTCCCTTTTCCAAAGCGAACTCTCTCACCTCAAGAGAAGAAAAGTATGAAGCGTTGTCAAAGACTAGACAGTCAGGTATACCGAAATGAGTGATGATATTCGAGTTTAGAAAGATAATAACTTGACTGGTGTTGACAGTTCTTAGCACAGCAGCTTCAGACCATCGAGTAAAATAATCTGTGGCTGTCACAATAAACTTGTGTTGTTGCGAGGATGGAGGGTTAATTGAACCTATGATTTCAAGGCCCCACTGCTGAAAAGGAGAATATACTGAAACGGGTTGCAAGGGAAAGGCTGGTTGTTGTAACCGCCCTGATGCTTTCTGACAGATGATACATTTACGACACAAGGCATGGGCATCTCTAAAAAGTGTGGGCCAGTAGTAACTAGCTCTTAAAACCTTATGAGCAGTAGTGTCACCATCGATGTGACCACCAGCTTCTCTTGCATGCAACTCTAGCAAAACCTTCTCTGCTTCGTCTTTCTCGAGACAGCGCATCAGTATGCTGTCAAAATTTTGACGAAACAGTACACCATTGACCAAATGAAAGGAGGAAGACTTTAATCTCAACGCTCTTCTCTGGGCGGGGTCTAAGTGATGAGGTCCTGACCCATGTTCAAGGCAGAATCTTATATCGTCGTACCAAGGACTAACAAGGTTTTGTGTGCAACAGATTAGACTTTGATCGCTTCGAACTAGGTTTGACGTATCACTTTCTTCTTGTTGTCCTGATTCTGAGTTAGCAACCAACTTACATAACCCTTGGCCTCTCAATATCTTAGCTAGGGTGATTTCCAAGTCATACTCCTGCAAGGAGGTGACCCAGTTAGCTCTCTTCTCTCCTAACTCCTTCTGCACTAACAAGTTCCTTACGGCAGGGTAGGGGACAATGACTTTCGTCCTTGACTTCAAAAGATAGGATAAAAAATGATTAACTGCCTTGAAAACAGCGTAGGCTTGACGATCAACTGTTGGGTAATTAATTTCAGCGCCTTTGAAAGAGGAGCTCATAAAGGCGATGGGTACTTCATTGTTCTCCGCATTCTTCTGAGTTAGGACGGCGGCATAAGAACGGTCAGAGGCAAAAGTATAGAGTGCAAAATCTTGAGAGAAGTCAGGGCTCATGAGAGACGAAGCGTCTATTATGGCCTTCTTTATGGCATTAAAAGCTTGATTTTGTGTGGGTCCCCAATGATATTGGGTGTCTTTCTTAATCAAGTTCTGTAAAGGCCTAACCATTTCGGAGAAGCTGGGGACAAATCTTCTCACAAAGTTAATTTGGCCTAAGAAAGACTGCATGGATTTTTTGGATGTAGGAGGGGGAATTTTTGCGATGACTTGAGTCCTCTCGGGGTCAATAATCATTCCTTAACTAGACACAATGAATCCTAGGAGTTTACCCTGTTCTACTACAAAGATGGACTTTTTGGGGTTTAAGGAGATGCCGTATTTACGACATCGCAGTAGGACGGCTCGTAAGTGAGCTAGATGATCGTTTTTGTTTTTAGAATATACAATCACATCATCTAAGTAAACTACAATGGACTGATTGATTAAGCCTCGAAAATCAATATCCACTGCTCTCTGAAAGGTAGCACCAACATTAATCAATCCAAAGGGAATTTTGCGATAAGCATAAGTGCCCCACGGAGTACGGAAGGTAGTTTTTAGTTGGTCTGGCGGAGATATCAGGACTTGGTTGTATCCAGAGAAACCATCTAGTAAAGATAACCTCTCGGAACTAGATACCTGTTGAAGGATTTGTTCCGTGGGCGGGATAGGATAGTTGTCTTTGGCAGACGCTCTATTAAGGTTGCGGAAATCGACGCAGAGTCAGATTTCCCCGTTTTTCTTCCAAACCGGGACAAGGTTGGACACCCATTGAGTGTGCCTAACAGGAAAAATTATTTTAGCACTTAGGAGTTTATTCAATTCTTTTTGAATGGTCGGTTCCAGTTTGGGGTGCATTTTCCTCAGCTTTTGTTGAAAGGGTAAGGTTTGGGGCTTCATCGGGATAACATGCTGTATGATATTAGGATCGAAAGTCTTAAGATCATCGTACGTCCATGCAAAGACATATTTAAATTCTTTGAACAATTTAATCAATGCAACTTTTTCTTGTCGAGAACATCCCAAGCCTAGATTAATGAATTGAGGATTTTCACTAGTTCCTAAGTTTACTTTTTCATAAGACAACGAGGAACTATTGGTTTTACAGTTGACCGCTTTTTTAAATTTATCTTCAAAATCGTAAAACTTCTCTAATCTAATTACAGATTTGGGTATCGAGTTTACCATATCTGATAGAGCTTCAGGAGATTTCGGATCAGGTATTACCGTAAAGTCATGTAAATTGTCGTCGTGCGTGCGTTCATCTATCACCGCGCCTTGAAAGGTTTCTTCCATGTGTAGAAATTCGATGATATGCTGATCATCGTCAAATACTCTTCAGTTTGTGACGTTGTCGGGAATGGATGGCCGAAACAACAGCTCAACTGAGAATGTGTTTGGGGATAAACCTTCTGCAGGAAGAATTTTAGAGGCTACATTAGCTAATAGATCTGCTTCAGCATTATTTAATCTAGGAATGAAATTTATATTGAAAGCAGAAAATTTATTCATTAGACTCCATACCTCCGACTGGTAACTTTTGAGATGTGGGGAAAGACAGTGTATAGAACCTCTTACCTGTCTAACCACTATTTCAGAGTCACCGAATACAATCAGGTTTTGAATGTTCATATCCAGAGCTTTTCTGAGACCTTGCAGTAAAGCCTCATATTCTGCAGTATTGTTAGTACATTCAAATTCCAACCTACATGCCATCAATGTTTTGTTACCTGCCAGATCGATAATGACGCAACCTGCTCCAGCTCCTTCTTTAGACTTTGACCCATCGAAATACAAAGACCAAATTTGATTTGTATCGGGTTCATAGGATTGTTGTGTGGAAGGTGCAGGCTTCATATATGCTATGATCTCAGACTGTTGTTCTGAATTGGTGATAGGTGAAACCTTGGCTATAAAGTTTCCGAAGAAGGTGTCCATCCCTTTCACTTCAAGTGAATCGGCAGGAGGTGTGTACGGTTCATTGGGATCATTCAAATCAGTGACCGTGAACTTGAGGTAGCGCTCACGGTTTACTTTGATTTTATTAGGCTTGTCGTTCTCTGGAAGCCAAATATGAGACCAATCCGTCGCGAAATATCCATGTAGTTGCTCCGACCAGTCCCTGCTTAAAAACAGACCATACACTTCTGGAATATCCACCACAATTATATCAATAACTTGATGAACCTTGGGGTTAGACGATAATCTAATAAGTACATTCTTTAGTTCACCTATAACTTTGACATTTGTTCGATCAAGTTGTATGATTTTTAAAGAAGAGGGTTCAACTTCAGCATTTATCTTTTGGCAAACAGACCAAGGCATCACATTGGATGACGCTCCTAAGTCTACCATACAATTATGCACGTTTCTATTAAAGATCTCGAAAGTTAGCAAGAAAGGTGGTACATTTTTGCGAGTACTAAGAGTAGTAGCTTCTGTTTTTTTACTCGCGGTTTCTAAAGCTACTTTATGTACATTATTTACATTACTTACATTACTTACAGGAAGGCTTCCTTTATCTTGAGGATCAGGATTATTCTTAGTGGAAGTCTTCTGAGGGACTTTTCTTTGCACAACCTTATTACCATTCTTGCCATTCTCTAAAATATTTTGCAACATTTTTTGTAACAAGAATGGAAACTTCAACAACTCATAAATAGAAATGTTAGCACTTAAATTTTTAAGATCTTCAACAACATCATAATCTAAGTTGGGGCTTACATTACTCTGTTTAGTTTCAACTGATTTAGATTGCTTTGGAGGCGAAGTTGTAGTGTTTTCGGAAGAAGGTTTAGTTGTTGTCTTACTCCTAGTGTTATAAGGATGAACTGTCTCGAAGTTGGCTTGGAAGATGCTATACGAGAAGTGCCCAAAAATGTTTGGAGAAGACTCTTCTTCTTGGACTGTCTCTGGTTCAAATACCTCCTCAGGAATCTCAGGAGGTATCAAGTTATCTTGGGCTTCTAGAATTGTTTGAAGAGCACATTGCAAACATTCTAGATTAAGGCCTTCGGTGGTTGGGTTAGGTCGGATGGTGGGAAAATGTTTCCAGAATGGGGGTTTGTAAGGCCCTTTGCTCGAGGAAGCTTCTTCAGTCGACCTCTTTAAGTCTATAACTTGATTTGACATCTTTTGAACAACTTTAGTAAGGTTTTCCAAATCAGAGATTTCAGGTTGTGTTTTAATTTGAGTGGGTCTGGAAAGAATCTCGATCTTCTTTTTGGAAGAGGAACCAGTCTCAGGTTCGTTGCTAGTAGAGTCTTTAAGACTAATTATGTCTTTTTTGATCTAGCTGGCCTCCTCGAAGGCCTCTAACAACGTGGCTTTATTGGATCGTTTAACCCAAATAGTTATACTTTGATGCAATGCTTTAGTGTAGTAAGCTATTATAAGACTCTCAACAGGCATAGAATCTGCAGGGATTCGGTTTTTAAGTGTTAAGAATCTTTGATTAAAATCTTTAACTTTTTCTTTTGGGTTCATTTTTAAGCTTGAAAGATCCATGACTAAGACTTCCGGAGGTTTACCGTCTCCGAACTTTTCCAAAAAGCATGACTCAAACTTTTCCCAAGACATGATGGTATGGGGTTGTTGGGAAAAGTACCATGTGGACGCATTACCCTCGAAAGTATATGGGAACAACCTACAGACAACATCTTCATGTTCAACATTGCAGAGTCTTATGGCTAACATAAATTTTTTGATGTGATCTTCAGCGATTTGTTTTGAGTCAGGATCGAACTTGGGAAGCCATTTCTCCGGGTGTTTATGTAAAGGGTGCTGGGCTCCAGGTACAACTATAGCATCCTGGTCCAGCCAAGGTCTAGCAGGGTTGTTCTGATTTTCCATTGGGGTAGGTGGTGTGGAAGGCTGAGAAGGTGAATTGCCTTCATCAGAGGAATCTCCTCCAAAAGAGGAAAGAGATGATGGAGGTTGTGAAGGAGGTATCCCTGATCCTCCTGCAGCAGGATTTGAGTTTGGATCTGTAGGATTCACAGTGAGGTTAGTGTCACCTAATTGTTCTCTGATATCAGAGAAGTCCAAAGGTTGACCCCACGGACGGTTTGGTTGCCTCAAATGGGCTAAGGTACTATGTGTTTTAATAAGAGATTGACGAACAATCTCTTGTATGTCTCCACCTGTAGGATTAGGGGTTGCTGGCTCAACTGTGATCTGTGGATCGTTGGTTGAAGTAGTTTCTGTTTGAAGGGGAATATTATCATCTGAATGGATTCTAGTCACTATAGGTGAGCGATTAGGGGGGGGAGGAGTCATGCGACCACCTCGTGCCATTAATTAAGTTCAGGCCCTCCTTCTAGCACCATTTGTTGACGGGCGAAATCGTTTGTCCGTCAACTGAGAGAGTGGAACCGGTCCGAAGTTGTCTAATAACCCAAGTCATTTGGAATGAACCACCCTGACGGGTTTAGCGACTCTGTTAGCCGATCTAAGGTCCTAAGAAATAAAAAGAAAACTACTCTAAACTATCTAATCTAACTAAAAGAAAACAAATAAAACAAACTAAACTAAAACTAACTAACAAACTAATCTAACTACAAACTAACTATTAAAACAAACTAACTACTATTATACTAATTCTAAACTATCTAACTACTAACTGCAATATAACGTATTCACAAAATGCACAATATCTACAATTTACAGATTTGGTTAAAACCTGAAAAACTCATTAAAATTCTGCCCTAAGACAACGAAAGATATTTTTGTTGATTTTAAGATTTTATGAACAAGAAATAAAACTTACTGAAATTAAACAGTCTAATATACTAAATACACATATATCTAACTAAAATACTAACAAATATACTAATCAAATAAACAATAAACTAACCTGGAACGCTCCAGATTTGTCCTGTGTGTGATGACTTTCGAAGCTGATCAGAGGAAGGAAACTTGCACCGAATAATCCAGAAGCTTCTTGTAAATGATATGCTGCAATGCTCTTTTAGTTTGTTTACAGGACAAACGAGACATAAAAAATCATAAAAATTATATGATTTATAAATCTCTACAATTAGGTAAACCTCTTATGCAAAGACTTATACAGAATAATCCAATTGATGAAGAAGAGAAATCTGTCATTCATAAACTGAATCAAGTAATTGCTATGTTTTTAAATAATGGAAGAAATTAGACATGGATCATATTAATTAATTCAAATCATTTTCAAAAGACTAAGATAGCTAAAGTAGTCATTAATCATATGCAAATTGATAAACTAAACATGAAACAAAAGATTGATATTATGAAAAGCTAAAGCTGTAGAAGAACATCAACTTCTGTCTCAGTTTGTATTAAAATTCCAGATCCTTGTTCTCCCATGAATGAGGATGATCATTATTACAAAAATAATAAGTATTTATAAGTTTTTCCACAGGGTAGACCTCCCTGTGGAAGTTATAAAACTGTTTACAAATATCTGAGAATATATCCCAAAGTTATCTAAACTAGGAAACTATAATAAAACTAAAGCATCCAAATATCCTCTAAACTGTTCACCCAATCCCAAGTAATTCGAATTCACCTGAAAAAGGTCAAAAATAAACAAGTTAGAAGGATTTTTTATTAACAAAATGATAAAAATTTAATTCTATAGACTAGCTACAGAATCCTCTGATTCTGTAGCTAATCTAAATAAAGATACAGAATCAGAATTGAAATTAATTAAAAATCTTTTAAGGAGATTTAATTAAATTATCATCCAATAACCATTCGAAAACGATTTATTCAATTGGAGCTTGATAAACCATTTGAAATCAAAAGAGAATCATAAAATCATTCAACTCTGTTCGTTTAATCACCACAGAATCGGGTCTAAAAGAATCATAATCAAACGGTCGAGAAACCGTTTGATATCCAATGCAATCAATAAAAACTAATCTTATGCGTTTGTTATGCCGTTTTACCAATAGGAGATTGATTGAATCGAACAGGATCATTTACAATTCATTATGGATGTTGACACAGCACTCAAAAACGTAACAAAGTATAACAGAATGCGTAAGAGATATCTGATCGTTCGTTTTTGCAAACAGGGGTAAGCAAGATCGATTTCATTCAAACGAATCGAAATTGAATTTGGTAAAAATAACACAGTCAATCAATTCGTTTCATAACCAATTGAAATCAACAGTTGTGAAATCGTTTCATATGCAATTGAAAACGATATGATCAAAACAAATGGAAAGCAACTATTACCCTACCTTGTCAACAGGGAACATGAATTCGACAAAGTCATTCCAATCGTTATGACTGAGTTGATACAACAAACGGTTCATGCCACAAATAGATCAATTTAAACTTGGCGCGAAAATCAATTTAAAATAAGATCATAACAGACTTGATTAATTGGCAATAGAATTCATAATTTGTTATGGCCAATTTGGGCAACAGGTTTGATCGACTTTGAACAAACGAAATCGTTCCAATCAAACGAATCAATTAGCTGAGGTTTAGCATAGTTGTCACGAATCGAATCCATTCCATGATTCGGGTACACCTGCATAGACTTAAATGAACATATTTTTATAAAAACAGAGTAGTTTGTTTCCCAAATTAAAATCGAACAGAGCCATATCTCAATTTTGAAAAGAGCATATCATAACAATCAAACTCAATCAAATCGTTTATCAACCATAGCATATAGATCATAACAAAATCAAATCCAAACATGATTGTGTTCTAAACTGAGTATGAAAAATCTCCTTTTCAAATCGGATACAAACCAATCCAGTCGAAGACAAACTATTAATTTTGTTACCTTAATAAGGCAAACCAATCAATCAAATCTAAAAACAGACCACTCAAATCAAATCAAGATCTATCGATTGCTATACTGGGAAAGATGAGATCGCATATCGAATCAAAATTTCTTTTTATTCAAAGAAAAACTATATATAGAATGCACACTGTTATCACTGAAATTTCGTCCGCACAGGGCGACAAGAACTCCGCATCGTCAACACAGAAAAACAGTCGTTCATGGCACAAGGATTAACTCCATAGCACAGCAAAAGGGTCAAAACTATGCAAAATGGCCAAAAAATTAAAAAGCGCTATGCACCCACTGGGCGCGCACGCGCGCGCGCAACATCTTCGTATCTGGAGCGCATATGCACGGCTGTGGGGTGCAAAACCCGCGCGCCTGCCAAACGACACATTTATGAAGCTGGTCGGCCTCCCAACCACTAATGGATCGGCTC
>SNQJ01S0015677.1:54870-77655 GCA_010110895.2 Picea sitchensis | reverse complement strand
CCGCTGGGTAATTAAGTTCAGCGCCTTTGAAAGAGGAGCTCATAAAGGCGATGGGTACTTCGTTGTTCTCCGCATTCTTCCGAGTTAGGACGGCGGCATAAGAAAAGTCAGAGGCAAAAGTATAGAGTGTAAAATCTTGAGAGAAGTCAGGGCTCATGAGAGACGGAGCGTCTATTATGGCCTTCTTTATGGCATTAAAAGCTTGATTTTGTGTGGGTCCCCAATGATATTGGGTGTCTTTCTTAATCAAGTTCTGTAAAGGCCTAACCATTTCGGAGAAGCTAGGGACAAATATTCTCACGAAGTTAATTTGGCCTAAGAAAGACTGCATGGATTTTTTGGATGTAGGAGGGGGAAGTTTTGCGATGACTTGAGTTCTCTCGGGGTCAATAATCATTCCTTCACTAGACACAATGAATCCTAGGAGTTTACCCTGTTCTACTGCAAAGATGCACTTTTTGGGGTTTAATTAGATGCCGTATTTACGACATCGCAGTAGGACGGCTCGTAAGTGAGCTAGATGATCATTTTTGTTTTTAGAGTATACAGTCACATAATCTAAGTAAACTACAGTGGTCTGATTGATTAAGCCTCAGAAAGAAATATCCATTGCTCTCTGAAAGGTAGAACCGACATTAATCAATCCAAAGGGCATTTTACGATAAGCATAAGTGCCCCACGGACTATGGAAGTTAGTTTTTAGTTGGTCTGGTGGAGACATCAGGACTTGGTTGTATCCAGAGAAACCATCTAGTAAAGATAGCCTCTCGGAACCAGATACCTGTTGGAGGATCTGTTCCATGGGCGGGACATGATAGTTGTCTTTTTCAGATGCTCTATTAAGGTTGTGGAAATCGACGTAGAGTCGGATTTCCCCGTTTTTCTTACGAACTGGGACAAGGTTGGACACCCATTGAGTGTGCCTAATAGGAAAAATTATTTTAGCACTTAGGAGTTTATTCAATTCTTTTTGAATGGTCGGTTCCAGTTTGGGGTGCATTTTCCTCAGTTTTTGTTGAAAGGGTAAGGTTTGGGGCTTCATCGGGATAACATGTTGTATGATATTCGTATCGAAAGTCTTAAGATCATCGTACGTCCATGCAAATACATATTTAAATTCTTTGAACAATTTAATGAATGCATCTTTTTCTTGTCGAGAACATCCCAAGCCTAGATTAATGCACTGAGGATTTTCACTAGTTCCTAAGTTTACTTTTTCATAAGACAACAAGGAACTATTGGTTTTACAGTTGACCGCTTTTTTAAATTTATCTTCAAAATCGTAAAACTTCTCTAATCTAATTACAGATTTGGGTATCGAGTTTACCATATCTGATAGAGCTTCAGGAGATTTTGGATCAGGTATTACCGTAAATTCATGCAAATTGTCGTCCTGCGTGCGTTCATCTATCACCGCGCCTTGAAAGGTTTCTTCCATGTGTAGAAAGTCGATGATCTGCTGATGATCGTCAAATACTCTCCAGTTTGTGACGTTGTCGGGAATGGATGGCCGAAACAACAGCTCAACTGAGAATGCGTTTGGGGATAAACCTTCTGCAGGAAGAAGTTTAGAGGCTACATTAGCTAATAGATCTGCTTCAACATTATTTAATCTAGGAATGGAATTTATATTGAAAGCAGAAAGTTTATTCATTAGACTCCATACCTCCGACTGGTAACTTTTGAGATGCGGGGAAAGACAGTGTATAGAATCTCTTACCTGTCTAACCACTATTTCAGACTCGTCGAATACAATCAGGTTTTGAATGTTCATATCCAGAGATTTTCTGAGACCTTGGAGTAAAGCCTCATATTCTGCAGTATTGTTAGTACATTCAAATTCCAACCTACATGCCATCAATTTTTTGTTACCTGCCGGATCGATAATGACGCAGCCTGCTCCGGCTCCTTCTTTGGACTTTGACTCATCGAAATACAGAGACCATATTTGATTTGTATCGGGTTCAGAGGATTGTTGTGTGGAAGGTGCGGGCTGCATATATGCTATGATCTCAGACTGTTTTTCTGAATTGGTGATAGGTGAAACCTCGGCTATAAAGTTGCCGAATAAGGTGTCCATCCCTTGCACTTCAGGTGAATCGGCAGGAGGTGTGTACGGTTCATTGGGATTGTTCAAATCAGTGACCATGAACTTGAGGTAGCGCTCACGGTTTACTCTAATTTTTTTAGGCTTGCCGTTCTTTGGAAGCCAAATATGAGACCAATCCGTCGTGAAATAACCATGTAGTTTCTCCGACCAGTCCCTGCTTAAAAACAAACCATACACTTCTGTAATATCCACCACAATTATATCAATAACTTGATGAACCTTTGGGTTAGACGATAATCTAATAAGTACATTCTTTAGTTCGCCTATAACTTTGACATTTGTTCGATCAAGTTGTATGATTTTTAAAGAAGAGGGTTCAACTTCAGCGTTTATCCTTTGGCAAACAGACCAAGGCATCACATTGGATGACGCTCCTGAGTCTACCATACAATTATGAACGTTTCTATTAAAGATCTCGAAAGTTAGCAAGAAAGGTGGTACATTTTTGCGAGTACTAAGAGTAGTAGCTTGTGGCTTTTTACTTGCGGTTTCTAAAGCTACTTTATCTACATTATTTACATTACTTACATTACTTATAGGAAGGCTTCCTTTATCTTGAAAATCAGGATTATTCTTAGTGGAAGTATTCTGAGGGACTTTGCTTTGCACAACCTTATTACCATTGTTGCCATTCTCTGAAATATTTTGCAACATTTTTTGTAACAAGAATGGAAACTTCAACAACTCATAAATAGAAATGTTAGCCCTTAACTTTTTAAGATCTTCAACAACATCATAATCTAAGTTGGGGCTTACATTACTCAGTTTAGTTTCAACTGATTTAGATTGCTTTGGAGGCGAAGTTGTAGTGTTTTCGGAAGAAGGTTTAGTTGATGTCTTACTCCTAGTGTTATAAGGATGAACTGTCTCAAAGTTGTCTTGGAAGATGCTATCCGAGAAGTGACCAAAAATGTTTGCAGAAGACTTTTCTTCTTGGACTGTCTCTGGTTTGACTACCTCGTCAGGAATCTCAGGAGGTATCAAGTTATCTTGGGCTTCTAGAATTGTTTGAAGAGAACATTGCAAACTTTCTAGATTAAGGCCTTCGGTCGGCTGGTGGGAAAAGGTTTCCAGAATGGGGGTTTGTAAGGCCCTTTGCTCGAGGAAGCTTCTTCAGTCAACCTCTTTAAGTCTATAACTTGATTTGACATCTTTTGAACAACTTTAGTAAGGTTTTCCAAATCAGAGTTTTCAGGTTGTGTTTTACTTTGAGTGGGTCTGGAAAGAATCTCGATCTTCTTTTTGGAAGAGGAACTAGTCTCAGGTTC
Source organism: Picea sitchensis (assembly GCA_010110895.2). Lineage (NCBI taxonomy): Eukaryota > Viridiplantae > Streptophyta > Pinopsida > Pinales > Pinaceae > Picea > Picea sitchensis. Next base: position 74,277 of record SNQJ01S0015677.1, on the reverse strand, counting down.
GTTGCTAGTAGAGTCTTTAAGACTAAGTATGTCTTTTTCGATCTGGCTGGCCTCCTCGAAGGCCTCTATCAACGTGGATTTCTTGGATCATTTAACCCAAATAGCTATACTTTGATGCAACGCTTTAGTGTAGTAATCTATTATAAGACTCTCAGTAGGCATAAAATCTGCAGGGATTCGGTTTTTAAGTGTTAAGAATATTTGATTAAAATATTTAACTTTTTCTTTTGGGTTCATTTTTAAGCTTGAAAGATCCATGACTACGACTTCTGGAGGTTTACCGTCTCCGAACTTTTCCAAAAAGCATGACTCAAACTTTTCCCAAGACATGATGGTATGGGGTTGTTGGGCAAAGTACCATGTGGATGCATTACCCTCGAAAGTATACAGGAACAACCTACAAGCAACATCTTCATGTTCAACATTGCGGAGTCTTATGGCTAACATAAATTTTTTGATGTGATCTTCAACGATCTGTTTTGAGTCAGGATCAAACTTGGGAATCCATTTCTCCGGGTGTTTAGGAAAAGGGTGTTGGGCTCCAGGTACAGCTACAACATGCTGGTCCAGCCAAGGTCTAGCAGGGTTGTTCTGATTTTCCATTGGGGTAGTTGGTGTGGAAGGCTGAGAAGGTGAATTGCCTTTGTTAGAGGAATCTCCTCCAGAAGAGGAAAAATATGATGGAGGTGGTGAAGGAGGTATCCCACATCCTCCTGTAGCAGGATTTGAGTTTGGATCTGTAGGATTCACAGTGAGGTTAGTGTCACCTAATTGTTATCTGATATCAGAGAAGTCCAACGGTTGACCCCATGGACAGTTTGGTTGCCTCAAATGGGCTAAGGAACTATGTGTTTTAATCAGAGATTGACGAACAATATCTTGTATGTCTCCACCTGTAGGATTAGGGGTTGCTAGCTCAACTGTGATCTGTGGATCATCAGTTGAAGTAGTTGTTGTTTGAAGGGGAATATTATCATGTGAACGGATTCTAGTCACTATAGGTGAGAGATTAGGGGGGGAGGAGTCTTGCGACCGCCTCATGCCATTAATTAAGTTCATGCCCTCCTTCTAGCGCCATTTGTTGATGGGCGAAATCGTCCGTCTGTCAATTGAGAGAGTGGAACTGGTCTGAGGTTGTCCAATAACCCAAGACGTTTGGAATGAACCACCCTGATGGGTTTAGCAGCTCCGTTAGCCGATCTAAGGTCCTAAGAAATAAAAAGAAAACTACTCTCAACTATCTAATCTAACTAAAAGAAAACAAATAAAACTAACTAAACTAAAACTAACTAATAAACTAATCTAACTACAAACTAACTATTAAAACAAATTAACTACTATTATACTAATTCTAAACTATCTAAATACTAACTGCAATATAACTTATTCACAAAATGCACAATATCTACAATTTATAGATTTGATTAAAACCTGAAAAACTCATTAAAATTCTGCCCTAAGACAACGAAAGATATTTTTGTTGATTTTAAGATTTTATGAACAAGAAATAAAACTTACTGAAATTAAACAATCTAATATACTAAATACACATATATCTAACTAAAATACTAACAAATATACTAAACAAATAAACAATAAACTGACCGGGAACGCTCCAGATTTGTCCTGTGTGTGATGACTTTCGAAGCTGATCGGAGGAAGGAAACTCGCACCGAATAATCCAGAAGCTTCTCGTAAACGATACGCTGCAATGCTCTTTAAGTTTGTTTACAGGACAAACAAGACATAAAAAATCATAACAATTATATGATTTATAAATCTCTACAATTAGGTAAATCTGTTATGCAAAGACTTATACAGAATAATCCAATTGATGAAGAAGAGAAATATGTCATTCATAAACTGAATCAAGTAATTGCTATGTTTTTAAATAATGGAAGAAATTAGACATGGATCATATTGATTAATTCATATCATTTGCAAAAGACTAAGATATCTAAAGTAGTCATTAATCAAATGCAAACTGATAAACTAAACATGAAACAAAAGATTGATATTATGAAAAGCTAAAGTTGTAGAAGAACATCAACTTCTGTCTCGGTTTGTATTAAAATTCCAGATCCTTGTTCTCCCACGAATGAGGATGATCATTATTACAAAAATAATAAGTATTTATAAGTTTTTCCACAGGGTAGACCTCCCTGTGGAAGTTATAAAACTGTTTACAAAAATCTGGCAATATATCCCAAAGTTGTCTAAACTAGGAAACTATAATAAAACTAAAGCATCCAAATATCCTCTAAACTGTTCACCCAATCCCAAGTAATTCGAATTCACCTGAAAAAGGTCAAAAATAAACAAGTTAGAAGGATCTTTTATTAACAAAATGATAAAAATTTAATTCTATAGACTAGCTACAGAATCCTCTGATTATGTAGCTAATCTAAATAAAGATACAGAATCAGAATTGAAATTAATTAAAAATATTTTAAGGAGATTTAATTCAATTATCATCCAATAACCATTTGAAAACGATTTATTCAATTGGAGCTTGATAAACCATTTGAAATCAAAACAGAATCATAAAATCATTCAACTCTGTTCGTTTAATCACCACAGAATCGGATCTAAAAGAATCATAATCAAACAGTCGAGAAACTGTTTGATATCCAATGCAATCAATAAAAAATAATCTTATGCATTTGTTATGTCGTTTTACCAATAGGAGATTGATTGAATCGAACATGATCATTTACAATTCATTATGGTTGTTGACACAGCACTTGAAAACGTAACAAAGTATAACAAAATGCGTAAGAGATATCTAATCGTTCGTTTTTGCAAATAGGGGTAAGAAAGATCAATTTCATTCAAACGATTCGAAACCGAATTTGGTAAAAATAACACATTCAATCAATTTGTTTCATAACCAATCGAAATCAACGGTTGTGAAATCGTTTCATATGCAATTGAAAACGATATGATCAAAACAAATGGCAAGGAACTATTACCCTGCCTTGTCAACAGGGAACATGACTTCGACAAATTCATTCCAATCGTTATCACTGAGTTGATACAACAAACGGTTCATGCCACAAATAGATCAATTTAAACTTGGCGCGAAAATCAATTTAAAATAAGATCATAACAGGCTTGATTAATTGGCAATAGAATTCATAATTTGTTATGGCCAATTTGGGCAATAGGGTTGATTGACTTTGAACAAACGAAATCGCTCCAATCAAAGGAATCAATTAGTTGAGGTTTAGCATAGTTGTCACGAATCGAATCCATTCCATGATTCGGGTACACCTTCACAGACTTAAATGAACATATTTTTATAAAAACAGAGTAGTTTGTTTCCCAAATTAAAATCGAACAGAGCCATATCTCAATTTTGAAAAGAGCATATCATAACAACCAAACTCAATCAAATCGTTTATCAACCATAGAATATAGATCATAACAAAATCAAATCCAAACATGATTGTGTTCTAAACTGAGTATGAAAAATATCCTTTTCAAATCGGATACAAACCAATCGAGTCGAAGACAAACTATTAATTTTGTTAACTTAATAAGGTAAACCAATCAATCAAATCTAAACGCAGACCACTCAAATCCAATCAAGATCTATCGATTGCTATACTGGGAAAGATGAGATCACATATCGAATCAAAATTTCTTTTTATTCAAAGCAAAGCTATATATAGAATGTACGCATTATAACATATTCCTTCAAAATGTAAACAAAACTATTTAAAAACTGAATTCAAATCATTATATCAAACCAGATTATTTACAAAACAAAAACGATGACAAAATCATACCTGAATATCGACGAGACTACTTGATTACGCCAGCTTGGAATTTACAACAGCCGTGGCTGATTCCACGTTTTTGAACAAGATGGAGTCGGTTGTCTTTTGCTTTTTATCTGTTGTTTGGAGCTTGGATTTTTGACTGGTTAGCACTGCAATCTGATCTTCCAATGATTGAATCTTCGATTGGAGTATCGGAACATCAATATAATATCGTTATAACCATCAATTTCATTGGTCATAGAGTGACTATGTGGGTTTCGAGGGTTTGGGAAAATGACTGAGAGTTTCACGAGGCAATTCAATACCTGGGTAGTCAGGGTCGTTCCTTAGGCAGGGGGAAGGTTTGATACAAAATCATAAGGGGGCTCGGAACACAAATGTTGTGAGTAGGTGTATTCGTTGGCCAGAAAATACTCAATATCAGAATCAGAATCCTCACTTAGGATGATAGGGTTAGACTCGGCAGAGGGTTTTGGTTTGTTTCTGGCCATTCTCGAAATGATCCGGGCATTCCTTTTCCCTTTGGCATTAGCAGTAAGGTTTTCCTTGTGCTTTTTGCTCATAGGCTTTTTAATAGCTTCTGCACTCTTGGTTACAGTGTTGGGTAAGTCAACAGGAGGGTCAGCCGGGGGTTTAGGCAGTAGGAGGTGTAAGGGTACAAGCGGTTCAGCCTTGGTTTCAATTACCACAGGTTTATCAACCTGTACAGGGTCGGTGTCTTCAAAGCCATTACGGGCGATGAAAGCCTTCCAACTATCACCATGCAAACTCAAATGATAAATGACGATGAGCTTAATAAGCCCATGGTGGAACAGGCTGCTGTCAGCCTTCTGCCTCTTAAACTTTTTCGACATCTTATATAGGGAACGATGAAAGTAGAAAGGCATGCTTAGAGGATACCCTATAAAAACCATCAACAAACGCAGGTGATAAAGGAACACAAGTCTGTATCGACCTTCACAGGTCACAAACTGCTTGACTAGCATTAATAAGTCGTGCCATCATGGTTTGAGCATAGATATGGGCATACCTCTGTCACAAGAGGTGACTTTGCGCGATTGAAACAACAATGTCCATGGCACTTCCTCGACCTTGCAATTCTTAAACCAACGCTGTCCTGAAGTAGGTAACCCTGTGGCAAGACTGATAAACTGCTCATTGATCTCTAACTGTATGTCACCTACCTTGGCTTGACAACCATCGAAGGTTACGGCAAACTGTTGTGCTACACAGAGGTTAAACCCCTCAAATCGTTGTATAAAGGGTAGCCACCCATTTTCCTCCAGGTCACTGCGAGCATTATCAAACATTAACAGAGCTTGGTGGCCATTGGGCTCGACTCACACGACTGGTGCCATGGAGTCGAATGCATGGTAAATGAAGGGTTTGTATTCACCAACACACACAGGAGCAGAGCTACCCGAGCTAACAACAACGAACGAGCAAAAGGGATAGGCATAAATGCAAGCATGCGAAGTTGGTGGAGTTATTCACCGCCATGCAAAACAATTATGGTCAAAGTACAACCGTCGATTTACAAATCCGTTCAATCCATAATAGTAATTCAACCATCGAGTCATGTGAACTAATGAAATAAATGTGTATGCCAATGCGCGCAAGCGTTGTGCCATAGTTTTTAAACATTAGATATATAAATCAAAACCCAAAATCAACTATGCGCCAATGCATATAATCAAAAGTTTAACCAAGGTGCCAAACAATATTCATATAGTCGACAAGTCAAAAGTTATGAAAAGATTAACATAAGGATCATATCATATATATAAAAATACTTAATCATAACCCCTATGCACTTTCATAGAATTAATGATCAGGCAAGTCATATAAAGTGTAAATCCAAATGCTAAATGCCTTACAAACTCAATAAAACCAAGTTATAGAATCAATCGAAGTATGAGAGCTGATTAGAGGATCTTGCCAGTTGTATAATGATCAATAAAAGGTGAGCGCAATAGCATAATGACATAAGAGATATTGACAGTTCAGATAATGATCGAAATACGACTTCGAAAGGAGAAGTTTTCACTCTTACAGTCGTGAAAACTTAACGAAGACAAATGTGCAAATGTCGCAAAAAATGAAAATGTCATTTGTTTGAAAATTGCGACGAAAAGTTGATGTTTGCAAGACATAGGTGTAGGCAACTTAATAGATGATAAGAAAAAGTGAGTTGGCTACCAACAAATTGGCCGCAGGCATCTAATGCACACCTGGGCACACCTATAGCTGCACATGTTCTAGTGCTTGAACAACATAAATGGGCCATATTTTTCTTAGCATAAGAGGGCCATATTTTTCTCCTTAAAATATGTGGTAGAATATAGGTCGAACCTCTCCCTTCTGTGGTAAATTATAGGTCTGGACCTCTACTTAAATTATCAGCTTTCCGTAGGCTCTCTCCTAAAGGAAATCACAACATAAGAGAAGCCCTCTAGTGCTGCCACCAAAGAGACCTACAACATACTCAAGCTCTAAGACTACCGCAACCCAGAAGGATCCCTAACTCAACTAGAACTTGAGGCCAAACCTCTCTTTTGTGGAAAAGTTTTAAGGTGGAGACTTCTTTAGGGTTGTCGCAGACCAAACAACAGACTCAACAACAAATTTCAGACCATATTTTGAAGGAAAAGACAAATCTATCTTTTGGGAAAATGTGGGAAGCATGAAATGTGTCTGTTGCAGATGTGATTACTACAGAGAGAGTTTACATTATTATCCAAAGATATAAACATGAATTCTTAACACTAGTACCTCATTACAACAAAATGTGAAATTGAGGGAATTCAATCTCGTCAATTTATATAATTTTTAGTGGGGTTTAAATTCTAGTTTGAACCTTCTTCTTCATGCATGTTGATCTGCATCCATGCATGGTTGAGGAAAATTTGTCTACCTTAGTGATCATACAACCTGGTCCATTATGAGAGAAGAGTAAAGTAAAGGACACTGAAAAAGTTATTGATCTGAGCTAGATAAAAATGAGTTAAACAATATTGTGAAGCATGGATGGGAAAGTAGATTTGACAGGTGGGTGCACATTCCAAGAATGAAAATCCAGAGAATGATATCTTCCTGTTTGTGACACACATAACTTTCAACAACATAAGAAATATCCAAGGTTTTGTTTCTAAAGTCTATTACTTCCATCTACCCTTTTCTAAGCACACATGGAGAAATATAAGATCATTACACAATTGGGGGACGACACCTATGGAAGTTGTTGGAAGGATATTAATAGGCAGACCAATGAAATAGTTTCTATTAAGAAAACGAAGAGGAAATATTATTCCTGGCATGAATGTATGAATCCTTCTGAATAAGCCTTGTTGCAGAAGCTGGGTACCCTAAAATGCACTGATTCTGTGCAAACAAAGTTAGGTTGGATAAAGGTAGTTGATTGTTGCACTTAAGATGATCTCGACAACCCACAACATGGGAGAATTCCATTTGTTCCATCATCTCTTTACTAGAGGCTGATGCAGCAACAAAGGTTGATGTAGACTTTGTCAAAAACTTGTGTGGTATAGGTGGCTACAAGGTAGACAAGAAAAGAACGTTATTGACCATCATGACTTTGAAAAAATAAGCAGAACTTGTTTCGGTATACACCCTCATGTATGCACTTATATATATATATATATCCTCCTATAGGAGATTTATGAGTACATCTCTAGAATCAATTTTTTTTTAAGAATTGTTGTCACAGCTGCAACACTTACTTGTAATGTAGCATGATAATCTAAAAACAATCAAACCTGAGGTTTTTACTTCCAGTGTGTTGTTATTTTAAAATGCACTGACACTTCTCTGAGTCCATGATTTGCACCGGGGTTTCCTTCCTCCTACAAATACCCTTATAACAGTGATGCAAATTACACACACACACACACACACACACACACACAGACACACACACACACACACACACACACACACACAGACACACACACACACACACACACACACAGTGATGTTTGTAGGACATGCCGATTCAGATTGACCAGAAAGTATAGTGGATCGAGAGAGCACATCCGGTTGATGTTCTACCGTAAAGTTTTCCATGGTTTCCTAATGCAGTAGGAAACAAAAGTAAGTGGCCTTGAGTAACACATAGGCAAAGTATATAGCAATGAGTGTGTGAAGAAATGCGGCTTCACAAGCTTCTGACAAATTTACTTAACCATGAGATGGATCCTACGATGATAACCAAGAGCCGTGTGTAAATATCCTTGAGAACCCAGTGTTTCCTGATGGATCGAAACACGATGAGAAGAAATATCGTTATATCAGAGATATGATGCAGAGGAAAATCGTACACATGCAATACCTTCCTATACATGCGTAGATTACAGACATCTTCAGAAAACTAACTTAGTGAAAACTGCCTTCCTAGTTGAGAGGTGGTATTGATGACTCCAGCCAAAACAAAATTTAGAGTACATCCCTGTGAGACTTGGAATGATGAAGAATGCCTCCCTAGATGAGAGGGAGTGTTGATGATTGTAGCTATGTGAGACATTATTCATATTAAAAACCTGTGAGGTGTGGATTATTGTAGCTATGTGATTCTTTCTCTCATCTTACAAACCTGGGAGAAATCCCCTAAGAAGGGTACGTGGTTCCTTCCATAGACAGAGCTAGGAACATAGAGATGACCTCCTCCATTCATAGAGTTGAGAAGAACTCTAGATGATTATCCAGTGGGAGAGGTGATCTTTTGAGTTAGATGTGCCTGTGGCTAAGCACAAGGTGAATGTATGAAATACCAAGTGCTGGGTGCATTGTCATGTGAACAGAAATTAAGATGATGTATTAGCCTCCTCTGAGCAGCAGAGTTGATGAGAAAACTCCAGATGATTCTCCTATGTGAGGCAGTGGGAAAAAAGATCTGTAGAGTGGACGTGCCTGTGGATGAGCACATGTGAATGTGTGTAGATCTGGTTCTTCTGTGTAATGAAGTGAGCCAAAGATATGACATCCCTATGGATGTGCCCCTAGTAGATGAGCACTAGTGGGTGTATCATATCCTTTAATATATGTTGTTGAAGAGTCAAACCTACCTGTCACCCTAATTGTTATGTAAAGGGTACAACTAGGCCCCACCTTAATGTAACTAATAATAAATGTAAAATATAATTAATCTGGTTAATATTAATAATAATAATAATAATAATAATAATAATAATCATTATTATAATGTGACTTAGGGAGGTCGACCCTATTGATCCAATAGACACTTCCGTTGATAGGACAAGTCTAATATAATTAAAGGAAGATTTCCCATTGTGGAAATATATCTTTCATGTGAGTTTGGGAAAAGGGCGCACCTCTCTTGGGCACTAGAATTCTAGGGTTTGAGAACCCTCTTGTGTGCTAGGGTTTATCTTGGTGGTGAAGGTCTTTCTCTTGAAGAATATATAAAAGGATTTGGTTGGGTTTTCTTCCCTTGTTGAGAAGGGTTTCTCATGATACATCTTGTGTTCTTGTGCATGGATCTTCTTCTTGTGATCTTGGTTTGTTGCAATAGTTATGGTTGAAGTAATTGTTGAGAGAAAATTTAAAAGGATTACATGAGCCATAGCTCACTAAAATCTAACAGTCTCTGTTGGAAGATTGGTTGTTGTCATTGATGTCAACCCTAGTCATGGGTTTTGGACTGCAAGATTGATGAAGGTATTTGGACATGAAGGAAAATGCACATGAAGATAAAACACCCATGGATGGATAGTATACATCATGTTGTTTTCGGTGGTATGTAGCACATCATGTGGATCCTCATGGTTGAGGAGAAATGAATTTGTGAAGATGACAAAGTGAATTGAAGAAGGAAGTACATGTTGGCCCTGAAGATAATTAAAGAAAAGAATTACAAAATAAGAAAGTGTCAGGTCGGCCATAATGTTAAAAGGAAGTGACATAAATGGTATAAATAAACATCATTATACATTCATTTTGATACAAGTAGGAAATCAGAAGTAAAGAAGGCTGGATTTCAAGGGAGGATGAAGTCTTTTGGTGATGTGTTCTAAGGTATGTTATTTTTCAGGTTATCTTACCATTTTCGCTATATTTTTTTTCTAGAACGATTCATATGGTGAAATTGTGATGGTATTGAGAAGACATGTCAAGGTACCTATGGTAAAAGTTTCAGCTCTTGATTCTCTATAATTATGGTGATACACTCTGTGGAAGATAGGGTTTTTTACCAGTCCTGAAGCTAGTCAATAAACAGGTGTTCCTGGTAAAACAGTCATAAATTCTTCATAGAGAATCCAATTGATGTGGGACCAATTTCATTGGAAATAGGATGGATTGTTGTTTCTTTTTTGCAAGTTTCAGATTTTGATGTTAAATATTGAGCGCGAGGCATTCTGTACAAGTTAGGTTTCCTGGATAAACCAAAATTGAATAAGGTCGACCATTCTTTCTATAATTTCGCTTTGGGGAGGATTCAAGGAGTGAAACTTGGAGAAGTTTCAAAAAGTACATTGAGTAATATTATGTACAGGATCAGAGTATTCCAATAATTGAAGAATTGTAGAAGTTTAAGAATTCTCATGAAGCATTATCAGGTTCTATGTGATGGTTGGTTGATGGTGATGACTTAATGTAAAGTTTTATTATCTCTCATATATTTTTGGGTGGAAGGAATGGGCAAGGATGGAGAGTTCAAATCTCTCTTGATATTGGAGTATTGTATCTTCCTCTTGGAGGTTTATCCCTCCCTTTACATTTGGAAGATGCAACTACCTTTGGAAGTCATTACTTCCCTTGAACAATAACTATTGATTATTTCTCATATATTGTGCATGGTGTACTATGGTGTATTGGTGTAACTATTATACTATTGTTCATTACTCATTGGATATAATTGAATGGTTTAAGTATAAGTTGAAAAAGGTTTTAAATTGTACTTGATACTGATTCATCCCCCTCTTAGTATCAACAATTGGTATTAGATCGGGTTACCTTCAGTACAGTTTAACCACTGGAAGGAAGATCCTATGAAGAAATGGAAGACAAGATTCCAAATGGGATTCCTCCATTTGATGGAAGCAATTTTGAATACTGGAATAATAGAATGAAAACTTACTTGAAATCTCTTGGGGAAGATGTTTGGTTCTCAGTTGCTTCAGGATACAATTCTTTGAAGAAACCAAAGACTACAACTCAGAAGGAAGAAAAAGGGAACAACAAACTGGCACTTCTTTGAGTCCATGATTTGCACCGGGGTTTCCTTTCTCCTACAAATACCCTTATNGTAGGAGAAAGGAAACCCCGGTGCAAATCATGGACTCAAAGAAGTGTCACCGGTGCAAATCATGGACTCAAAGAAGTGTCAGTGCATTTCAAAAGAACAACACACTGGAAGTAAAAACCCCAGGTTTGATTGTTTTTAGATTATCATGCTACACTACAAGTAAGTGTTGCAGCTGTGACAACAATTCTTAAAGGTATTTTGATTCTAGAGATGTACTCATAAATATCCTATAGGATATATTCTTGTTTTGTTTCCTTTCGTTTGTTTTCTTGTTTTAGACAAGTTAACAACAAAGGAAGATGTCACTCCTTCAAGATTTTAGAAGAATTCACTTGACTCAAGAGTGAACAAAAATTATTTGAGAAGGAAGAGACAAACACCTTTTCCCCTTCAACAGTCCAGAGGGAGACATACATTATTTCAGCTCATCCAGTTGCTCTAGTTGATATATTCAGAGATGTTGTAGTAAGGCTAAAAGGCCTACCTAGACTCACTCTGGAAGAGGAAGAGAATCATACAATCCTCTCAAGGCACATCCTGAGAAAGAAAAATAGATTTTTTTCGAGCTATCCTTTAGTCATTAGCCACCTCATTGATTTTGAGCCTCCTTGTCTTAGAGAAGAAACAAGAGAATGGGTATGGAAAGATGCCATAACATAAGAATACCAGTATATCTTAAATAATGATGCATAAAATATTATTCAAGGACCAGAAGGGAAGTCTGTGATAACTTCCAAGTGGATCTATGAGATCAAACATGCAGCTGATGGAAGTGTCTAGAAATACAAAATGCTATCTATAGCCAGAGGTTTCTCACAAACAGAGGGAGTTTTCTATGATGAGAGAATTGATCCAGTAAACCCAACACACTTCCATCCATACAACCATCCATGAGCTGGAAACTATATCATATAGATAAATTCTTGATGAGTTTGGATTTCAACAAGAGTGTTGCTGATCCAAACCTATATCGTTAAAGTGTTGATGAAGGGAGCCTGATTTTGATGACTTATTCAGAAATCCTTGTTTTTGGATACAAGTAACCTTTCATTTCTGAATTCGAGATGAAGAATCTTAGTATGATGCACTACTTCTTCGGACAAGAAGTATGACAGAGGACCGATGAGATTTTCCCGAGTCAAGGAAAATATACAGTGAAAATATTAAAGAAGTTAAAGTATGACAGAATGAAAAAACCACCGTGATGGTTTTAAAAAGAAGAAGATTGATGATGATTTAGACGAAACTGATCCAAAACTGATTGGATCACTGATATATCTGGTTAACACTAGACTTTATTCATGCTATGCAGTGAATGTACTTATTCAAATCATGAGTCAGCCGAGACAGACTCACTGGATAGCAGTAAAATATGTATTGAGATATATATGTGGTACAATTAGATATGGCATGAGATATGCCTCCAGTGTGAAATTGAGTTTTTAGGACATGCCGATTCAGATTGAGAAGAAAGTATAGTGGACCGAGAGAGCACATCCTGTTGATGTTCTACCGTAAAGTTTTCCATGGTTTCCTAATACAGTAGGAAACAAAATTAAGTGGCCTTGAGTAACACATAGGCAAAGTATATAGTAGTGAGTGTGTGAAGCAATGTGGCTTCACAAGCTTCTGACAAATTTACTTAACCATGAGATGGATCCTATGATGATAACCAAGAGTCATGTGTAAAGCTCCTTGAGAACCCAATGTTTCTTGATGGATTGAAACACGATGAGAAGAAATATCCTTATATCAGAGATATGATGCAGAGGAGAATTGTACACATGCAATACCTTCCTATACATGCGTAGATTAAAGACATTTTCACCAGACTAACTTGGTGAAAAATAACTTCCTAGTTGAGAGGGAGCATTGATGACTCCAGCCAAAAAAAAATTCAGAGTACATCCCTGTGAGACTTGGAATGATGAAGAATGCCTCCCTAGCTGAGAGGGAGTGTTGATGATTGCATCTATGTGAGACATTCTTCATATTACAAACCTGTGAGGTGTGGATCATTGTAGCTATGTGAGTCTTTCTCTCAGCTTAAAAACCTGGGATAAATCCCCTAAGAAGGGTACGTGGTTCCTTCCTGAGACAGAGCTAGGAACATAGAGATGACCTCCTCCATTCAGAGAGTTGAGAAGAAATCCATATGATTATATAGTGGGAAAGGCGATCTATTGAGTTAGATGTGTCTGTGGCTGAGAACAAGGTGAACGTCTGAAATACCAAGTCCTGGGTGCATTGTTATGTGAACATAAATGAAGATGATGTATTAGCCTCCTCTGAGCAGTAGAGTTGACGAGAAAACTCCAGATGATTCTATTATGTGAGGCAGTGGGAAAAAAGATCTGTAGAGTGGGCGTGCCTGTGGATGAGCACATGCGAATGTGTGTAGATATGGTTCTTCTGTGTAATGAAGTGAGCCCGAGATATGACATCCCTATGGATGTGCCCCTAGTGGATGAGCACTAGTGGGTGTATCAGATCCTTTAATATATGTTGTTGAAGAGTCAAACCTACCTGTCACCCTAATTGTTATGTAAAGGATACAGGTAGGCCCCACCTTAATGTAACTAATAATAAATGTAAAATATAATTAATCTGGTTAATATTAATAATAATTATAATTATAAATATAATGTGACTTAGGGATGTCGACCCTATTGAGCCAATAGACACTTCCATTGATACGACAAGTCTAATATAATTAAAGGAAGATTCCCCATTGTGGAAATATATCTTTCATGTGAGTTTGGAAATTTCAGCAAGTACACTTCTTTGGGAAAAGGGCACACCTCTCTTGGGTGCTAGAGTTATAGGGTTTGAGAACCCTCTTGTTTTCTAGGGTTTATATTGGTGGTGAAGGTCTTTCTCTTGAAGAATATATAAAAGGATTTGGTTGGGTTACCTTCCCTTGTTGAGAAGGGTTTCTCAGGATACATCTTGTGTTCTTGTGCATGGATCTTCTTCTTGTGATATTGGTTTGTTGCAATAGTTATGGTTGAAGTAATTGTTGACATAAAATTTAAAAGGATTACATGAGCCATAGCTCACTAAAATCTAATAGTATCTATTGGAAGATTGGTTGTTGTCATTGATGTCAACCCTAGTCATGGGTTTTGGAACACAAGATTGATGAAGGTATTTGGACATGAAGGAAAATGCACATGAAGATACAACACCCATGGATGGATAATATACATCATGTTGTTTCCGGTTGTATGTGAAACATCACGTGGATCCTCATGGTTGAGGAGAAATGAATTTTTTAAGATGACAAAGTGAACTGAAGAAGGAAGTACATGTAGGCCCTGAAGATAATTAAGGAAAAGAATTACAAAATAAGAAAGTGTCAGGTCGGACCTAATGTTAAAAGGAAGTGACATAAATGGTATAAATACACATAATTATACATTCATTTTGATACAAGTTGAATTTCAGAGGAAATCAGAAGTAAATAAGGCTGGATTTCAAGGGAGGATGAAGTCTTTTGGTGATGTGTTCTAAGTTATGTTATTTTCAGGCCATCTTACCATTTTCTCTATAATGTTTTTTATACAATGAATCAGATGGTGAAATTGCTATGGTATTGAGAATACATGTCAAGGTACCCATGGTAAAATTTTAAGCTCTTGATTCTCTATAATTATGGAGATACACTATGTGGAAGATAGGGTTTTTGACCAGTCCTGAAGCTAGTCAATAAACATGTGTTCCGGGTAAAACAATCATAAATTATTCATAGAGAATCCAAATTATGTGGGACCAATTTCATTGGAAATAGGACAGACTAGAGTTTCTTGTGTGCGAGTTTCAAAATATGATGTTAAATATTGAGCGTGGGGCATTCTGTACAATTTAGGTCTCCTGGATAAACCAGAATTGAATAAGGTCTACCATTCTTTCTATAACTTCATTTTGGGGAGGATTCAAGGAGTGAAACTTGGAGAAGTTTCATAAAGTACATTGAGTAATATTATCTACAGGATCAGAGTATTCCAATAATTGAAGAATTCCAAAAGTTGAAGAATTCTCAAGAAGCATTATCAGGTTCTATGTGATTGTTGGTTGATGGTGATGATTTAATGTAAAGTTTTATTATCTGTCATATATTCTTGGGTGGAAGGAAGGGGCAAGGATGGAGATTTCAAATCTCTCTTGATATTGGAGGATTGTATCTTCCTCTTCGAGGTTTATCCCTCCCTTTACATTTGGAAGCTGTAGCTACCTTTGGAAGTCATTAATTCCCTTGAACAATAACTATTGATTATTTCTCATATATTGTGCATGGTGTACTATGGTGTATTGGTGTAACTGTAATAGACCTCAAAACTGTCAAATATTTTTTTTTTCTTCCTTTATACAGTCACCCTTGAATGGGTTCATCATTAAAAAAAAGGGTCCTGGCTGATGTTGATTAAATTCGCTACCCAATTTAATATTTGAAACATTATTTCAAGTTGTGCTTACTCCGCGCTTCATCACTCACTTATAGTCCTGCAGACAATGTTTACTTTCATACCAACATAAAAATGATATATCCATATAGTTTCGCTTACCACTATGAAGGAATTTGGGACTTATTTCTATGTGTAACCTTAACCACTTGATCAAAGGAGTCATGTAAGAATAATAAAGGTAAAGGGGCAGGTTATACCCTTTTGCGCAAATGTTTGAATTAATAGGAGGTGGTTGGGGTATGTTCTTCTCGGTTTAATATTGATGTAACGATTATTTGAAAACAAACAACCTGTGCTATCTATTTGTTGACACCACCTGTCTCATATGGAATTCCGACTAAAAATTACCTTAACGATGTTGGTGTTAGTTAGGTTAAAACTTACCTTAAACACGCAGATGCTTCTTCATCCATAACCCATTAATTGAACTGGCAGGAACAAGTCATTCGAGAGTTAATACCTAGCCCGACCATTAATGGACCCTGATGTGTGCGAGAGTCGAGGCCATCACCTGACCCTTCGTCCATTGTGAATGCACTAAGTTCCCCTCTTCACATGTCCGACCCTTCCTTTGTACCATCAACATTTAATCTGCGTGGTAAGGATTTTCTTTGGGTTATAGCGGTTCATTTTGGTAATGAGTAAATTCACAAAGGTTTGGTTCTGCGACTCTGAAATGTTGTCGAAGGAAAACTGGGGAACATCCATGATGGAGGCAACATCTTCAATCCAACCTCCTGGTAAGATTCGTGCTCCCACTGTAACATTTAACTGTTATTAAATTACTTCCTCATTACTGAAACTCAACAAAGGCATTCTGGTTTTCCTCGCTACAGGTAGATAACTCTTCTTGTCGCACTTCCACCCTTCATTCTCTTGTTTCCTTGGGGCTTTCGAGGGTTATTCGCAAGCAGTGTGCCTTTATGCTTGACCTTCCCACTTGCGCTGTGTTGTTTCATTGTTTTGAGGAAAGCCGTACTGTAATGCATTTTTAGTTTTTCGGGGTTAGCGAACTGGTAGATGGTCAGTTTTGATAATGATCTCTATCGTATTTGGGTATTCTCTGTATAATGACTAAATATCGTTTCCTTATCTTGGGCTCTGTCTACCTACCTACCTCGATGAGTTCTTCGACCATACCCTGTCCTGACTAAAACCCATAACCCTACTGAGGAGAACATATACCCATTCATACTTCCTCCTGTGGAACTCAGAATTAGCGATACCTCTCGGGTTAAAATTCCTATATCATTCCACAGACACTGGTTTGCGGGTTTTGTATGGTCTTGGCCATGGTTTGACCATCGGGAGGAGGGTATGCATCTTACTCTGTGGTTTAAAGTAAAATTTTCCTTTCTTTTAAACAGGTTTCTGTGGTTATTAAAGATAATAAGTATCCTCATACTATCAATGTATAGGCTGACGAAGCTCATGTTTAATATAAATATATGTCTGCAAATTGTTTGTTCCTCTGTATAACTGTATGAAATTCGCCCTTTGTTTAACGTTTTCTCGATTTGATGTCAGAATTTTTGTACTTTTATGAAAGTGCAATGTTTATGAACCCATCTCTTTTATTCTGGATACTGTAACTAATGATGGGGCCCTGTTTCTTGCGAGGGTACCCATCATCTTGATCGCGTTCACTCCTCCCCTTTCAACGGTCGTTATTCAGAAAGGAATCCTACCTATGCAAAATCAAAGATAAGTAAAAGATTTCACCCAATCATTATCTTGTATGTTTGATAAAAGAAAGTATTCGAGTTCGGTGAGACCTATATTCCATAACTAACAGAATGCTTCGCTCCTTTTGCAGGTCGAATTGGAAAAAGGCGTTGGATCTAAGTCGGGTCCTACTCAGAAAGATAATCTAGTGTCTATTAAGATAACTCTTGAAAGAACTGGAAAAGACCTGGTGGTGTTGGGTTATTACCCTGGCGTTTTTGGCATACGACTGATACCAAATCATTAGATGTACATAATTGTTTTAAACAACGGTTGTAAATTTATTTCTTTATTGAGGTTTGTTCATAGTCTCTGCATAGTGATATTCCAGACATAATTTATATTGGGTAACGCGATAGAGGTAGAATATACAGTGAATCGATTTTAATGAAATCCTTATTTGTATCGGTTGCTGATTAAATTGTTTTCATTTAGAGTAAATCTTGTGGTTGTGGTTATATGTATAGACTCCTGAAAATTTGTTCCAGATCTCCTTAAGGGTTAATCCAACTTCTAATCCACCACATACTTTTTGGCTGTGGAGAGGGTAGACCGCTCTTGGGATATAGAATGCATAAAATCTTATGATAGATGTCAATTTCCACGATTTTACTTTCTATTTTTGCGTCTGATAAACAAAAGGGGTTTTCCAGATTTCTTTAACTTTCAAAAATTTTCCATTCTTTACACAGTTAGTATTTCATTTGCATGTTTCATACGATTGATCAGTAAAAGTCATATAATACGAGAAAAAGAAAAACATATATTATATCGACCTTTCTGATATAGATAGTTTACTTCCGGTTTACGGTTTTCCAAATGTATATATATGTATAATATATCAATACACAGGTGATTGATCCATAAGATTTTTACTGTTCCGTACTTCGCTTCAATTCTTAAATGTATTAAAAAGGAAGTCTCTGTTAAGGGGCACGATTGTTCTGAATTTTAACTCAAGCGATACATCTAAACGGTTCTTTAGGTATAGATTTACTCAACTCCGATTGCTCAAAGTTATATCTGTTTAATATCTCAGTCACAGAAATAAACCTGTACCTATACAGATCGGTTCTCTTCAAGCATGTTAATACACAGATCATCCTAACTCGCATTTCGACTACAGATTTAAAACATATCATGTAGATGGATCTGTTCTCTTAAGTTTAATTCGTAAACAGATAATTTCGCCTAGTATTCTAGATTTCGGGAGGGACCAATCCAGAATTTAAACTGTGATCGTAAATTTCATACGATGAATATATGTCATCCATGGGAAAAATTATTTCAACTTAGTACAGTTAGATGCATAATATCAGTTACACACAAAAACATCCAAGAACATACTAGGGAAAGGTTTACATACCTGAACCAACTTGCCAAAAGACAAAGCGAACAACCACGTTCCTCCCAACTGTAGAATAAGGCAGCCAAAACATTTTCCCGATTCACCCCCTAGCCCGACCATGAATCCATGAGGGCGAATTTGGAAGACTCCTCCTTAGCAATGCCCTTCTCTTTCACAGATTCCTCTTGCCTCACACTCACTCTGTAGTGTTCATAAGAATAAGGGAAAAATCAATAGTCTCATTTCCAAGAATACTTGGCAGCATCCTGCCTCCTCACATATGCTCTTTATTCATAAAAAAAAATTGTTTTGCCTAGGTCTTTTCCCTCCCTTGGGAATTTTCACAGCTTTCTAAATCCCTGATTTCCAGGGGCTGCCAATGGCCAAATCTCTGATTTTCCACTTGTAATAATCATCCCAGAGGTAGTTCCAATAGGTTCCCCACTCATGGAGTCATGGTCAACTGATTTTTTAACATGGTTGTTCCATTTTTCCTCCTGCAATCAATACAATATATTTTGTTTTCATACAAGTGTCATAGTCAAATAGTTAGTTGGGTCAAATCATATCTTTGCCCAATAGTCATAATAATTAATTACAATTATTAAATTCGAAATTCATAATTTCCATAAAAGGCAAAAAATTTCCAAATTCGAATTTACTAAAAAAAGGAATAATTTTCCAAAAATTTAAATTTCAAAAATTACTTTATTTTGGGATGTCATAGTAACTATTATACTATTTTTCATTGCTCATTGGATATAATTGAATGGTTTAAGTATAAGTTGAAAAAGGTTTTAA
>SNQJ01S0015677.1:33745-45808 GCA_010110895.2 Picea sitchensis | reverse complement strand
CTCATTGTACCTATTTTTAAAAGTGGGGATAAAATCAATCCCTCTAATTATAGGACCATTATGATTAACCCAATTTTATCCAAGCTATATCGAAGTCTTTTGGAAAAGAAGATAAGTATATGTATAGAGAAAGCCACAAAAAGCAACTAAAGGCTAGGCCATTTTTAGAGGTTATCATTCAACTATGGACCACTATGTCACGCTTAGGATCATTGCAAAGGAGTGTCACAACAATAAAAACAATATTATTTGTTTTTTCATTGAATTGAGGAAATATTTTGACACTATTCATATGAATAACCATTTAAATAGGTTACAAGAGAAAAATGTTCCTTTCGAGCTGAGAGTTGTCGCGATACGGTTGTATGAGACCATTATTTCCAAGTTAGGAGCATTGAGGGATGGCCGAAAAAAATAAATTGTAATACTAGAGTCAAACAAGGTTTTCCTCTATCCCTTACCATTTTTGGCATATAAAGTTACAAGTTAGAAGATTGTTTGGAAATTGCAGGTTGTGTTGGACCAACTCTTTCTAGTATAATCATCATAATTCTCCTATATGTCGATGATGTTTTTCTTATGGAAAGGAATCCACATGACCTCAATAAGATGTTTAGAATCCTGAAGGAATTCTTCTTTAGGATAGAGATGATGGTGAACATGAACAAAATGAAGGTTATACTAATAAAATCCCAAAAGATTACGTACAATAGTTTCTTATATGAAAACAATATCTTGGAGGAAGTTCCCATTTACAAGTATATTGGAATCAATATTCATCACAAGCTCAATTGGAACTATAGCATTGAGAGAAGGATAAATGGAGAGTGAAAATATTATTATGGGATTGAAAATAATTGTAAAATATAAGATCTTTGGATATAGGATAAGAAAACTATACTCTTTGAGACTCTTATCACTCTTTTTATCTTATATGAATGTGAAGTTTGGGGATGTAATATGTCTCAAAAATCCTAGAGAAAGATAGAGAATATACAAAAGAATTTTATCTCTTTTAATGTCAAAATTAAAGGCAATACACCATATCCTATCCTCCTCATAGAATCAAGTCTTTCCCCCATTGAGAGCACACCAATGATTAGGTACTTAGTGTATAAGAACAATATAAAAAACATGGATGACATAAGGCTCTGCAACATTTCTTCAGAATCCAACCAAAATCACTAGCAGCGTAAAACGAGATGGGATAATGATGCCAAATCTTGGCTAAATGATTGGGGAATAAAGGAAGAAGTTGCTTTGCAGAAATTTGATGACATTAAAAATATTATTAAGGCTATATTTAAGGAGAATATTTGGTGTCATAAATAATCAGAGGATAAAAGAAAATTATGATACTATAAGGAGGTGGTTAACCCTAATCTTGAAGATCAAAAGTATATTGACTAGCTTTAGGAAGAGAATCATTAGTGATCAAATAATAACTAATTATCATGAGATGCATAGTGAAACTCTACATTGAAAAATTCCTAAAACACCATGGCATGAAAGAATCTATCACCTTTATAACACTCATAGGGTTGAATATGAAAAACATTTTCTCCTATATTTCCCACTTATACCCAAATTAGATCTCAATTTCAAAATATTTTCCATAGTAGAGACCTTCCTAAACTATAGTGATATTGGAACGTTTCTCCTAATATTTTTCAAGCCAAAATAACATTATGAAGAATTCCAAGTAATCTCATATCTTTCTTAAGGTTTGATAGACCACCACCCACCACCATCATCATCATCATTTATAGGATAAGAGATTTTATTGTTGAATTTATGAAGGTGTATATTTTTTTTTTAAATATATAATTTATAAAAAAGAAATATGTATTTTAATAGTGAAGGTCATTTAATGAGAAATTTATCTTTTAATAAAAAAATATTACTAATAATTTTTTTCTAATTCAAGTATTTTTTTATTAGAAATTTTTATAGTTTGAGAGAGATTTATGTTTTATAAATTCAATATATTTTAATGAACTTCTAAATTTTATCATTCAATGATAGATTTATTTTTTTATTAAAAAAAATTACTAATAATTTTTGTTAAAACTCAATTAATGATTTATTTATTTTATTTTATTTTTTAACTAATAATTTTTCCTTAAAAACCCAATTAAAGATTTATTTTTTATCAAAAAATTTTACAACCCGGTACAAGGCTTTGAATACAAAGGAACCTCAATCGATTCCCTAGGTGTCGATTTCAATATCCTCGACAGAGAGAACGCGCACGATTTGGAGAAGGATTTCCTTCTTGAAGTATGTCAGAATCTACATCGTCGACCAGAAGAGAACCTCGACGATTCTCCAAAAAAACGAGGTGATGACCCCCGTGAAGACTGTTTGAGATAAATGCATGGGACCTACACTACGAGATAAAATTGGAGAATTTTTGGACAAGCACACCAAAATGAGGAGGCCATCCGAATAGTAGAGGAATGATGCACATAACAAAGAAAATGTGCAAATCAAGGAAGATGCACTAACCAAGGTACAATGTGGAGAAGCAATGCTCCATCTCAATTAGCATAGTTATGATTCAATAGAGCTAACCAATGAAATGTATGCATAGTCAAAGCAACACTTGGAGGTAGATTTGGATAGTGATGTAAGCCATAAATACAAAGAGTTATGACTAATGTTCAGCTGTGATACTTTTTATTTATTTTTTCTTAGGCTAAGGAGTTATACTCTACTTGTTATCTGAGAATCTATTTGATTGCACTCGATATTAATGAAATGAGGCCTCCATTCTAAATTAGTGTTGTATTCCTTCTATATGGCAATGATTTGTTTTACTTTTCTTTTGTAATTGTACTAACATATGAATCCTAGTTAATATAGATGTGTATGTTTTGGAGTTGATGATGTTTCTTACTTTTTCTAAGTTATTGGATGTTCTAGATAGAGTATATGATGCTAGTGATGATAATGGCTTGTCAGTTCTTTAATATATTGGAATGAGTTGCATCTTGGTGAACGATATATTACACAACAACTAAGAAAATCATATCCAATGAAGTGTTAGTCACAAAAGTCATGTTGTGTGAGCCCCATATAACCTTTAGTCTTGGCACAACACTTCAAGTGATACCTTCCCCATTTGTGGGATTGAATATGCTAGTGCTTAGAGTATAGGAGTATGTTTTTACTAGACACTTATGACGACCTTGGTCTAATATTGATCCAACAATGTAAAAGGTTTGAATTAAATCATTAAAATATGCATTACAACACCTATCTATTCTACACCTAAAATTATTATCATTGTCTCCTCCTTTTCATGAAACTAAGGCTTAAGCATGGTTGGTTTTTCTATCTATGGTTAGCACAATGACATCGAATAAAGGGATTTGAAAAACAAACACAAGGTATATATTGGTATATACATTTATTGCTCAAACCACCTCCTCCACTAAACACTTATGACATGATCATCACCTTCTTCCCTATGCTACCTAGAGGCACTAGGAGGCAAGTAGAGTGTAATACCATCCTAGATTCTAGATTAGTGAGATAGTGTAGGGAAAGTAGCACCCTCCAATTACAATATCTTTAAAACATAATAGTATCCCATTATTTATTGTTGATCTAATAAGTAGATCGCCCCTTCCCCCCCCTCCTCCCCACAAGGGTTGGTTTTTTAGGGAGGAAGGGGAGGTTGGAGACATTAAGCATCGAAACCTATGTAGTATATGATCCACAATCATATCTCACTATTGAAGGTTATACAGATAATATATGATCTAACTTTGATTTCATGCTTGTATAATTTTCTTTCACACTCCCACTATGTATTGATATTGGTGTACCTAATAGCCCCTTTGACCTATTCATGGTCACTATTGGGAGATTAATTAAATATTGTTTATCTTTTCTTATCTTTTGATTACTTTTGTCACCTCAAATATATAGAGAGAATTTATTTTAATATATCATGCAACTATTGTGTGCACTTTGATTGGATTATACCTATATAATATATCTAAATGTATCACCATTTGTAAGATTTGGAAAATTAGCAATATTTGTAGAATCATCATAGTGTATGGCCTAGATTTCTAGTTCTAACTCACATGATTTTTTTTTTGAATGCTTGAATATTAAACATTTATTTGGAGTAATAAAAATATGTAATGTTCCCAACCAAATTTGGTGTAAAAATAAGATCTATGTGGTTGAGGAATTTCATCCAACACTTGGCATACAAGCTCCTAACTCCCTTGAAATCACTTCAATACTTGCTTCCCTAGTTAACTCAAGTTTAAGGGATGAAATTTATGTCAAACACATCACATGAAACACATAAAACACTTCCCAATGAGTGGTTGTTCTGAATCTGTGTTTGATGTTATGTTTATTTGCAGTTGGTTGGTTGAAATGTTTTGTCAAATAGTTTGTGTGCAATGGCTATAGCATTCATTTAAGTGTATTTTCTGATGTATTTGGCCCATATTTCTTCATGTAATATATAAGTAAGACACATGCAATGATAACAAAATAAATCATAAACTAATAGATATTAAACACCATAACATAGTACCTCAAATCCTTACTTTATTTAATATGCACTTGGTTGTCCAACACAGTAATTTCTAGATCTGAAATTTAATTTGAACAACCGATATATGGCTGGCAAATACATACAAAATGTAGACAAAGAAAGGAAAATAATCTCCCAATAGAATCCTTCTAACAAATGCTCCAAAAATATGTAATTTCTTCAGCAAAGGATGACCCCAATGACAAGATATGTGCCATGCTTGGTCTATTCTCCCAATATGTATATAAATATATCCCAACAAGTAGAAATTGATACAACCCAAAAATATGAAGATTTCCACTACCAAATGCACCCCTCTAAGCAACATTTCTCCCTGGGTACAAAATAATGAATCTCCTCAAAGATCCTCTCCAAAATCTCCAAGATCTAATATATCAGAAGGTGGAATAGAAATTCAAGTGAATATCTGAGTTATAGATCTCTTCTGGATGCTAAATCAAACTTCTCCAAGATCTCTGGTGCGCTCCTCTTGAAGAGAACCCTTCTCACAATTTGCCCTGCTTCACAAATGAATGACTAAAATGGATCTGAACTTAATAGAATGGTGAGGGAGGATTATTTTGCCTCCTTAGCCAAGATTGGATCAGGAACACAAGAATATTTCACCTCCTTGTTGATCTGTGGGGTTTATTCAGTCACAACCCTCAAAACCCCCAAGTACCTTGAGCTTTCTAGCTAAGAAGCTAGAAATCAAAATATCGATCAACATAATGTGAGAACAGAAGCCTATATCTCTCTTTTATAACCCTGTTCACCATTTCTCTCCAAGTGAATTTTACTTTAATTTTAATATTCCTTCATAAAATCACTTTATTAATTAATTCACCTTTGTTTCCTCTAAAAAGTGAATAATTTGTCCTTATGGCTTCTCCAACCACTGAAATTCACTTTTCATCATCTTTTCATGTATCTCTCTTCCTCTCGATTTTTATAACTTCTATGTCACTCAACAATTCTTCTCGCTAGTCAACTTCTAGCTCTTCATATTTTTCTTCGGTGTCTTCTTTATCAGAGTCTTCTATTTCCATGAATATAATTCTTTCTGTCTCACTTTCACTGACTTCATCTTCATATGATGAGGAGATGTCTTCCTTGGTGCATAAAATTTTCTTGAAAACTTTCTTTTTGGTTCTTTTACCTTTATATGTTTGTTTTCTATTTGAGTAATCTTCATCATTCATTTTCTTATGAGGACATTTTTTAGCAAAATGACCAATACCATCACAATTAAAAGAAATCAATGGAAGATTCCCTTGTACAATCTTATGACAAAGTTGGCCACTTCTTGATCATCTTCTGAGATGTCACTGTTGCTTCTATCTTCTTTTTCTTTTTTCTTTCCCTTTTTCTTTGACCTTTTGGATGCTTTGAAAGTTGCTTATTTTATATCTGGATTTTCCTGTTCAGTTCTCATTTCATATGTTGTGAAGTTTCCATGTAATTCATCCATTCTTATTAAGTCTAGATCTTCTCTTTCTTCTAGTGTTGATATCTTAGGATCAAATCTCATAGGAAGAGATCTTAGTACCTTTTGAACAATTACAAATTCTTTAATTTCTTCTCCCAATCCTATGATTGCATTCACTGTTTCATCGACTCATAAGAAGTAAACTGCAATATTCTCATCTTCCTTCATCTTTAGTTGTTTGAATTGACCTCTGTAAGTTTGAAGCTTTGCTGCTTTGAATTTTGAATCTCCATAAATATTTTGAAGTTTTTCCCAAGTCTCTTTAGCGGAATTACAGTGTACAACTTTGGTATATACCGATTCACCAAGACCATTCAGAAGTGCATTTGTGGCTTTGGAATTATTTGTACTGAGTTTCATTTCTCTTTCATTTGTTGGCGGAACTGCTAGTTCTTTATATCCATCTACAATTGATTGCCAAATTTCAAATCCCTGTGCCTGTATATATGTTTTCATCCTTCTTCTCCACAATGCATATTTTTGTCCATCAAACTGTGGTATTCCATTTTTATACATGTTGTTCCTCTCCATGATCTACCTTTCAGTGGTTAAACTGATTTCTGAAGGAACCTTCTCTGATACCAGTTGTTGGATTACTAGGAGGGGTTGAATTAGTAATAGAGCAATTTAATCCTTTTTAATCATAATATGCAAGTGTTATATTTCTTTATGATCAATGTAGCATTATCATCCAATAGTTGCAGAGTAAATAAACAATGAAGAAATGAGCAATCCTAAACATACACAATACACCAGTGTTTTACGTGGAAACCCAAAGCGATAGAAAACCACATACTTCTTTGTCTTATATGTCTTTAAGAACTACATTCATTAGAATCACCAACTTCCTTTTTTTTCCAGCTACAACTCGAAGGAGGCTCCAACCCCCTAGTTTCTTAGGCTACAACCTGAGGGAAGATCCAACTCCCTAATTCTTTGGCTACAACCCCCTATGTTCTCCAGCTACAACTGGAAGGTGGGTACATGTAATGTACCTCAAAAAAACTGTCTAAAAAAAATAATTTGTTTGTACATTTATCCTTGAATAGTTTTGAGATTCAAGCAAGTAAGCTTTCTGTTATATAGCTTGAGTTTGAAAGTTTGTTAGAGTCCTTACTGTCATCAACTTTCCTTACCATTCAACTCAAAGTTTTCTAATTGACGATATCATAAGTGTTTACTTCTCACTTCAATGTTTATTTAAAGTCCTGTAATTATAATTACTTTCCTATCTGTTTGTACCTATAACACTACCACAGTCTTAACAATACAAACGACTTTGGGATTTTATGGCCAAATCCTTACGTGTTAGATCCTACATAGAAACATTACCATATGTTTACAATACAAATTACTTTGGGATTTTATGGCCAAATCCTTACGCATTAGATCCTACCTAGAAAACATTACCATATGTTTACAATACAAACGACTTTGGGTTTTATGGCCTAGGCCTCATGTGTTAGTCCATACACATACTCATATGATGAAAAGGACCAACAGACTTAGGTAAAAGTGGTAATAGTCTATACTCCTCTGCGAGAGTTTAAATATAGGTAGACTCCTTTAGTTTTAAAAGTATCTAAATACGGGATAGTGGTTAGGTAAGACCCTTCCGATTAAACTCGGAGTACAAATATTTCATAATCCTCCACCCATGCTAGTAATCATATTCAGCTCCACCTGTTAGTAACGTAGCGTCAATTGTACATGTAATAACTGCATTCATTGTGATTTAGGGTTTAGGTCCGATATGCACTTACCCATCCCATTCGGTTCCACCTGTCCGAACGTAGTGTCAACTGTGCATTTTATTAACTGCATTTACTGTGATTTGGGTTTAAATATTTCCATGAGTTGCACCGGCACTTATTTACTCAGTAGCTCATTAATTACCAAAGGAGGGGTGGGTCCGATATGCACTTAATCCTGTCCAGGGCATTAAAGGAGGTAGGGTATATGTTGCAGTCGAGGCCATCACTTGTCCTACTATCCAATATGGACATCACAAGTCGATCTCATCACCTGGTCATTCGTACCCGCAGACTTCATTCTCCGAGGAAGGGATTAGTTAGGTTGATGGATTCTGTTGTGGAGAGGTCCTCCGGAAGTCTAACTCTACGACCCCTATTTCTTGGCAAGGAGAACAGCAGTGAGGTTTTGTTCATAGTGGAGGCGGCATCACTATCTACCCTACTGGTAAGGTTCTTGTTACTTCTTTATCTCTAGTTCTGAGATTTGTGGCCGAGTTTTTTCTTCCTATTGCAACCACTATGGGTGACCTATGCGCCGTATTGATTATACTCTCTGTAAGTGGTTGTTCTCTTGTTGCCAAGACTCCAGCAAGGATTCTGGAAGTTCCTCCCCTCTGCTAGGTAGTTGTATTATTATGTCCTTATTTGTTTTGGAAATTTCCGAAGGGGTTGGATACCTCGTCCCTTTGTTTCTTGGTGTTTTCGCAAGTAGATTGTCTCTAGGGCATGATGTTTTCCACTCTGCTTCGCTATCCTATATCATTGTTTGGTATTGAGCTTCTGCGGGGTTTCCCGGATTCCATTCCAGAAACTACGTTTATTACGATGAGGGTGTTGCACTGTAACTGCAGGATTTCCTTGTCCATATTAATGATTTTTTGTTATTTCATTGGCTCTAAACTTCCGTCGTGATTGGTTATACTCTGTTTAGTGTCTGAATAGGGTTTTCCCAACCCAGCTCCACTCTTCTGCCTCAAAGGGCCCCTTTCGCTTGTATACCATATAACTAGTAAATTATTTACGGGTTATGTAATGGCTTACTATGGTCTGTTGATAGATTAATTCAATCTATATTACTTAAATCCTTTCTTTGTAAATTTTTAAAGGAACAGATTCCTATATTTAACATTCATGTTAACTGTATCTTCGATTTTATCTCTTTATGAAGATTTCGTTTAGTAGTTATCTGTATCTTGTCTATACCTTAGAAAATATTCAATCTATGTTTAATGTCTCTGGAATCGGTGCTGGACTACTATTATATTTACAAAAGCCGTAATTTTCTTGTATAACTCTCTTTTTGAACTGGATGTTGTAACTAAGGATGGGACCATGTTTTGATGCGAGGGTACCCATTATCTTAATCAAGCTCGCTCCTCCCCTTTTCGGTTGGTGGACGACGACGGCTGGGAGATGGATCATGCCCACGGAAAAATCCAAGATAAGTACAGGTTTTGTCAATGATGTATTTCAATTCTGTAGATAATTTCATTCAACCTCCTTTCATATAATTCTAATATTTCAATGGCATGTTTAGTTACTAATATTTTATTTATACGAATTTTGCAGAGTCCTCGTCGGTAAGAAGCTTCGGATATCTGTGTCTGTCCTTGGAGATAAAGGTACTCGGGTTCCATGCACGTATCCCTCACTGTCTCATTCCTTTATTTCTAAAGGAAGGGTATGGTTCCTTTCCAGTCCTTTTATTTACTATGTAGTTATGTTCCGGTTTTGGTACTGTTGAATAAAGGTAACTCGTCTTGTGATGGCAATTTATATCGTTGGAAAATAAAACAATGTATGGGATGTTCATTTGTTTCAATTCCGAACAAGATATGTAATATTATTCTTAAAAGAGTTATAGGGTTTCCCTTCTTCCTACTTGTGTTGGCATACTGGTTATTTTTTTTTTTTAATATACTAGCGCCATATTGGCTACTTCCTCAAAAGGATTTTTTGAAAAAGAAAAAGGTACCCAACTATTGCCGGCTATATGTATGTCTTTTTTATAGTTGACTCTGGATCACAAGATGGTAAATGAATTCAATTTACACTTATTGTACTTTGTGTTAAAGGCTTTCCTTTGAAAATTCTGGGTGATTATGTTTTATTTACACGGTTATGAATTTAATCAAGGGTATATGCTAAGTTTCGGGATGTCCCCTCTTCCTTGGGCCTTTGCACCTCTCATGATTGGTTTTGGTAATTAAACTGGGCTAATCCAATTCACTCCAAAGAATTTCCCAACATTTCAACTTATAACTTTTCATTAAACATCGGTTTGATATAAAGATGTGTAAATGTTGTAGATGGTTTTTGGTATTCGCAAGATCACTTCTGAACTTTAAATATACATATAAATCTTAGACACTTGGGATTAGGGTTATCTCCCAAAAATCATGACTGTTAGGATGGTACATGGAAGAAATCTTAGTTAATTACTCTACTGTTGCATGTGCTTTTATATATCCGAAAATATGTATATGTACATATATATATTTATATCTATACACTATGCAATTTTCCATTTACATTCAATATATAGGTAAACTCAAATCTGCATTGCATTTTACTTGTGGGATTTTCAATGACAACGCTTTACCTTACTACAGTAGTAATCAAACCACAACACAAATCTTCTTTAATAATTGACTAGGCAAATCTTTTCAGCTAGTATACTTTCGGGGACTAGTATTCATAACAGAAATGAGATATAGTAAAGATAATCCATTCCGAACTAGTGGGGAGACATTCTAGCAGTTCCTAAGTTTCAATAGGACGCATTCGATCTTTCATCTTTAATATTATTCCTAATTAGAATTAACATATGCATTCTATCAAGTGTGTAACCATTTAACATTCAACCAGAGAAGGGAAAGAAATAAGATATCTGAAATAATATGCTGAAAGACAAAGGGAACAGCCACGTTCCTCCCAACCGTAGAACAGGGCAGTCAAATTACTTGCTCGATTCACCCCCTAGCCTGACCATGAATCCATGAGGGAGAACATGGAAAAACTTCTCTTCAGCAATGTCCTATAGCTCCAGTAGTTTCCCTTGCCTCACACTCAAGCAGTGTTCATAACAGCAAGTAAATCAATAGTCTCCTTCCCCAACATACTTGGCAACGTCCTGCCTCCTCTCATATGCTATTTATCATTTGCTTAGGTCTTTTCCCTCCCTTGGGAATTTTCGCAGCTTTCTAAATCCCTGATTTTCAGGGGCTGCCAATGGCCAAATCACTGATTTGCCACTTGTAATAATTAGCCTAGACGTAGTTCCAACATGTTCCCCACTCATGGACTCATGGTCAACTAAATTTAACATGGTTGTTCCATTTGTCCTCCTGCAATCATTATAAAATATTATGTTTTCATACAAGTTTCATAGTCAAATAGTTAGTTGGGTCAAATCAGGTCTCAGCCCAACAGTCAAAATAATTAATTACAATTACCAAATTCGAAATTTGGAATTGCCATAAATGGCAAAAATTTTCCAAATTTGAATTTACTAAAAACGGAATAAATTTCCAGCAATTTTAAATTTCAAAAAATATTTTATTTTTTGGGGGATGTCACATCCTTTCCCCCTTCAATAAAACATTTTCCTCAGTGTTCGTTCCTTTCCTGGATAAGGATTGGATGAGATTTCCGTAAATCTCCCTCCAACTCTCAAGTGGCCTCCTCAGGACTAAAGTGCTTCCATTGCACCTTTACCTGAGCGACGGCTCTGTTCCGAAGTGTTATTTCTCTCCAGTCCAGAATGCACAGGGGTTCCACCTGGAACTCGCCTTCGGGTTCCACCTGCACCAAGTTCCAATCAATCCTATGAGTAGGTTCATGAATATACTTTTTCAGCAACGAAACATGAAATACATTATGAATTCTTAGATTACCTAGAAGTGCAAGTTGATATGCTACGGGTCCAATTTGAGATAGTATCTCGAAGGGCCCACCAAACCTGGGTGCCATCTTGGAACAATTCCCTAACTTCAATGAGCTCTTTCGGGATTTGACCTTCAAATAAACATGGTCTCCCACTTGAAATTCCAAGTGTCTTCTTTTCTGATTTGCGTAGCTCTTCTGTCTGTCCTGTGATTCTTTCAAGTTCTGTTGTACCTTTCTTACCATGTTCTCCATTTCTTGGAACATCTCTGGTCCAACCATGAGTCTGTCAACCGGGTTATCCCAGCTAATTGGAGTCATACACTTTCTGCCATACAGTATTTCGAAAGGGCTCAACTTAGCTGAAGTTT